>SNQJ01S0018298.1:48348-80183 GCA_010110895.2 Picea sitchensis | reverse complement strand
ATAGGGTCATAATTAAATAATAACTAATAGGTGGGACACCCTTGTGACTCCTTTAGTGATAGAAATCATCAAATCATAACATAATCCATTTGTTATGAAAACACACCCCTTGTGCCTCTGTTCAAAACATATTTTCCTTTGACAATTTTAGCTCATAAATTTGAAAATATTTCAAACTAATACTCATATATCAAAATAAAACATGTTGTCCAAAATCCATGGAGTCCACTGTCATAAAACAATAAATAGCATAAAATTTAAAAACCATATTTTCCATACTGTGAAGCAACCCTTCCTTAGTTGTTGTTGTCACCTCCTGTTTTCCATAAAATTTCCTTGAGATGGGAAAATCCTTTAGGCTTTATCTTACTGATCACGTGGGAACAATCATCCCTCAAATGCATCTGTGAAGACACGGATTTTTTAGAGTCATTGGAGGGTGAGGAAGGGGCAGCATCATCTTTTCCTTTATTAGATGTATGGTGGGCTTCAGTCTTCAATCTCTTGATGGCATGGGAGGATTTCACTGGTGAGTGGTTAGGGGCATCTTGGGAAATGGGGTTCAAAGGTGGGGGAGCAGGTAATGTTAATTTTGGCCAGCCATGGTGTTGGGAGACTGTCGAGTGAACAATCTCCTACCACCCATCATTTTTCGGGACGTCATGTTGTAAAGAGACATGAGGAGGCACAAGTATACTGGGGGATTGAGGGGCTTGGAAGGGAGGCCTTTCAGGCGTCGGTTGGACTATTCCTTGTCCAATTCAATCAAAGAACCCACCATGGAACAATTGGCAAAGCTCTTCAGAATCAACATCAAAATGTATTGCGAACCTAGGCCTCCTTGGGCCTCGGTTCCAGTTACCTCTACCTTTGTTTCCTCGGCCATGGATTCCCCGACTAAAAAAACTCATCTTGCATATGTTAACAATTAGAAAATAGTATTTTAAATAACCATTCATGACAACTCCTTAAAAATAAGAAATAGATTTAGCTCAGAATGTATTAGGCTCATGCAATCCAATCCATACAAATTGTTCTAATGTTAATCAATGAGCAACGGGGTGGAAAAAATGTTCAGGGATACATGAGGGGTTTTTAATTAGCGAAAATATGATATAATGAAAGGGGAGAGATATGGTCACTTCTCAATGATAACAACAATCAATTGTAAGAAAACCAATAAACCTCACTACAATCCACACAGAATTATGCCACTTCTATCCAATCTAACACAGAAAATTTCTTAGTTGTGATCAATATCAGAATAGGGGGTGAAGAAAATGAATATGGGATATGTGAGGGGGTTGTAATTAGCAAAAAATGAGATAATGAGAGGGGGGGGGGATTATTGTTTATGATATTAATCAAGCAATCCATAACATCAACCAAAATTAGATGACTGAGTAGTAATTCATGTGTATTTAACTAGTTCATTGTCCAATAATAAAATATCCAACATAGTGCCATCATTAAAGGTAAGTATTTCACACAATTTGTAATAGGTTAGGTCCCCATTGTTCGCACATTCTACATGTTATAACAGTCAACAAAAACACTCATTCCCAATCTGTAATCATTAACATCCACCACTTCCATACATTTCTCCAATCTATATTTAAAATTCATATTTCCGAAATAATAATGAAGTCACTATTTCTGCAATAGAGCCAATCAAGGTCTGTAATGATATTTGTTCCCATATATAATGTAAAAAATAATCAAGATAATCCAAACCTCACATGCCACAACTGAAATGATAATTGACTATACAACCAAACAACCACTATTTAGACACAGGCTATACAGGAGTAAATTTCCATGGCAATGTAACCATGCTACTGTAAAACAAAACAACTCAATGTGACTTAAAAACCTAACCAATTAACCAACACGCCTGTCATCAACAGTGGTCAATTTTCAATCAATAACGCGCTTAAAACTTAGTGGATATCACTGAACATTAAAACAAGTCATCCATACTACGCACGGTGTGCAACTGAAAAAACTTCATGGTGCAACAATTCCACTAATCACACAGCAACATACGACCACGATATAACTAAATAAATCATGTCGAGTTATTAATTTAGCCAATTGTGATTGACCAAGCTTTGCGCACTCGGGTTTATTCAACCAACAACAGAAGATGAAATAGATATACCCAGTCCAATAATTTGCTTTGCAAAACACCCTATACAGAATGCGCCCTGTGTGAGCAACCCCAATATTCGTAACCAATGCTAGCCATCAATCGAAACATCAAAAGTGTGAATATTAGTGATTCTATATCAACTAAAAAATTCCACTGTGGTAGAGTAACAACCAAATGAACAAGCCATGGTAGCTATGCATAACCAGACATCCAATCGACACAGGGTAGAGGCCCTTCCATTAAAATAATTGAGTTACTTAGCATAAGGCGGGTGACTGTGACCTTAAAAAGAAAATAGCAATGTAAGGTTTATTCTAATATCACAGAGGCAGTGATGGGAATCCATACCAACATGATGACTATATGACCCATGGGTGAGTCTGTATTCAAGGTAATAGACCACAATAACTGGAAACAACTTCACAGCCTCGACAGTTTCCCTATGCAACCCCAGCCTAGAGGGTTAAGGGTTTGCACAGTAGCCTTCACAAAAGGAATGAAACTAACTTTAGTGAGACTTTGAGGATGAAGGTGTACGCACAAGGGGTTGTGGTGCTTGTGGACGGGAGATAGTCCCTTGACAAGGCCGAAACAAGAAAACAGGGATCTTAATTAAACCCAATACCTGTGAAGACAATCATCCATCCATAATTTTAAACAAAACCCTTCAACCAACACACAGTGGTAATAAATAACTATCACCCAAGAAGACTAACAATCCAACGAACTTAACTGATATAAGTCGAACCATCTATTTTCCATTCAAATCCAAAATTCCACACAGTTGTAGCACTTAGGACAAACACAAACCCACACAACTGAGCCAAAACCATTTCATAACCAGAGTGAAGTAATGGCCAAAAGAGACATACCTGTTAATCGAAATCCTTAAGACAAGGGGTGGCTGAGAGGTTTCACCCTATTAAAAATCTGGAGCGTGAACACAACAGCAAGATGAAACATTAGTCTGACTAGGGTGGTAGCCAATGGGAAGGGTAAAGGTGATGTGCAGTAAATGCACGTCGTCTCCACCCTCATCTCATTTACTCCATAGTACATGCCAACGAGCCTTCCATTAACACCATTAATCAACCAGTGCATCGATAATATCAACACATTTAAACCATAGCATAATCCAAGTCCACATAATAATTCAACCATTTGCAATCACCTTGCCAAATGTGCCACCTATGTTTACCTTTCCGATATAACTCAAATTAATCACTTGACCACTACACAATCTAAACGATCATGTATAGAATCATCACCAAATAGCATGATCAACATCAGCCCGAAAAATAGCATAATCACCATAAAAAATGCAAGCCATCACTTCCATGATCCACCAACGTTATAAAATATGTATATCAGCTACCGATTCCATTAAGAGATGCATAACCAATGCATTATCACCTTGCCAAATGTGCCACCAAAATTTCCACCATATTCATATAAAAATGTAACTTAACAATATTTCATAGCCATTTCTTTGTTAGCTAGGACTTAACCACTATCAACAAGTATTTTCATGCATATAGTATCACAGAGCTATGTCTCTTTTGCATTAGATATAGTATTTTGTTTTTCCTCAAAATGCCTTTCTGCAATTTTCACTAACATTTTTGTTCTACAGGTGCAAGAAGAAAAAATACCATAAATCAATAGCAGGTTGTAGTATCATGAAGGAACAACATCTCAAATCTTAACTGATATCAATGACAATCATATTCTCATCGACCATGTAAAACTTTGTAGCACACCATCATAACATTGAAAATGAACAGACCTGATCTTCAAAACTTCAAGGGGGTACCACCTACTAGCATTATTTAGTCTTATATAATAATATGCTTAGCAACACTTTGCAGGCAAAATTATGTTGATGTTTTCAATCATCAACAAACTAGCGACTCCACAAGGAAATTTGTTTTTAACAGATTAAAACTCAAAACTCATGGTTTCGCAGACCAAGAATAGTAATCTCAAGAAGACGTGACTCAAATGATTATGCAATAGGGGGAAGTGAGTGGATTTAATGGAAAGATGACTGGGAATTTGGGAGTAACTCATGAAAAGTTTTAAGAATGAGGGGCTTTACCACTGTATGAATAATTATTTGACTGGAATAAGCTCTTAACTTGAAAGAGTAACCTTATATATTTTCTCTTAAGATCTTGATGGATGAAGAAATGGCAAGCAGAAGCGGGAAACAACCAATTCCTCATAAGATAGCAGTGGAAATATGTAACAAATTCAAGGGCCCTTCAACGGAGAGATCATAGCATTTGTGCAAGCTTGAATGTTATTAACTAACAATGATTTGCAGGAGTGTCACTGTGGCATAATTGATCCAACAATATAACCTGACCAAATACTAAAAGATGATAAAGACAAAATTTGCAACAGAAGTAATAATGCGGAAATTAAGACAGCAGCAATAAAAGACATAAATAAAACGCGGCAAGAAAAAAATTCAACTCAGAAAGCAGAAACCAAAGTGTTGTAAAGAAGAAAAAGAAGCACAAAAAATTGAAAACAAAGCTAAGCTACTAGTATATAGAAAGATCCAAACAGCAAAGAAAATTTTTCACGATGGTCCCTCGCAATACTTCAAGCGAGGACTGTTAGTGTTGTGAGAAAACCATTGTCTCTGTAATTCCTTTAAAATTTTCGAGTTAGTGTCCAAGACAAAATTAATCTGGAAATGACCCAACACTTGACACTCTGACGTAACTATCATCCTTTTGACACATATGATTAAATCATCAAGATAAACGTGGAGATTGACCGATTCATCGAAATTTGCGTGTATAGGTATTTTTAAGGTGATACTTGTATCAAATAAGCCAGAGGGAAGGCAATTGTAAGACATAGTATCGCAATTAGAAATGAAAGTGGTTTTGTGATAAATTCCCCCTTCTACCTTGATTTTATTGTAACCAAAGAAATTGTCAAGTAAGGGCTCCAAGTATAACTCTATGATATGTTGCTAAAACATTTCCATATTGAGAGGAGGAAAAGGATTTCTTATAATTGCTTCCCTGGAAGTTTGAAGACTAATGCAGGTTCTAAAATTTTTAGGGGTCTTCGAAGTGGGTTCCCCATTGGAAACCCCTTCAGGGTGGACAAAAGAAAACAATTCAGTTCTTAAGGAATTATTCAACTCCCTTCGAAAGGTTGCTTCCAGTGCAGAGTTCACAAGTCTTTGTTTTTGCCTGGTTGTTTTCATAATATGTTGAACAGGACCTGGATCAAAACCACGAAGACCCACATTAAACCAAGCAAAAACCTTTTGAAATCCACTAAGCAAATCAACAGATTTCATTTCTTCTTTATCAGAACCCTCGATATTTATTTTAACGTTCGATGAAGATCCAAGTGTCCTAATGTTCATGGAGATGGCTTCAACCATATTCAGTTGTGACTCCTCTTCTTTTTCTTTATTGCCTCCAACACTCAATGAAAATTAACTCTCAATAGGAATCAAGCCCTCAGGAATCTTATTATTTTTCATGGATATAATTTCCTCAAGATTAAGAGTTTCATCTTGGATGATTGCGCAAACACTCTCATCATCAAGGAGGGCCTCCCAAGATCCTACATGGACAGGAATATACAGATGATATAGCAGTTGAAAATCACAATCAGGCCCGTGAGGCGAAATTTGTTGAATAGGGAACACTGCAAAGATAGCTAACCGATCAACCATGGAATTCAATTCCTTCTTCACATGAGTGATGTTGAAAGATAGCAGGTTCGAGACAAGTGCCCAAACAATTTAGGAGTATTATTCTACCATCTCATTGCCATGAGAGCATATTTTGTGTATCACATTCACAACAAGCTCAGAACTTCCAAAACCTGAAAGGTGACCACAACTGAGATTAAGGGATTTCTTAATGCCTAATAATAAATCTTTGAAATAAGCAACATTATTCGAACAAGCAAAATCTAACCTGTAGGACACATTATGAATTTTCCTTGCAGGAGAAACCAAGGTAATTCTAGCCCCATTTCCTTCATTAGATCATGAACCATCAAAATGCATATGCCACAAATCCTTATCTAAATCAGTTGTTTCCAAAGGAATATTATCCTCTTCAACAAAGATGGAATGTACTCCTAGGTCTTCTTTGGCATGGTTTACATTGTATTGCATAACATTCTCTATGTAGGGTGAAATCCTTCCCTCTCTAAGAACTATGATATTCTTACCATTCTGAGGCATGGATAAATGTGTCCTGTCGAGCGAGAGGTATCCACCCATTAGGGATTTCCAATCTCTTCCCAAGATAATTGATTAATTGCTCACAAGCATATCAATCACCTGAATTTTGAGGGTTGTCCTTATCTAAGGATTGAGCGTATAAAACCAAGGTTACATCCTTGATCTCACCTATGGTCATTTGTTGCAAACTATTATAGGAAATCATGCTTATGGAATTTTCGTTTGTACAAGATAATCCTAGCTCTTCCATAATAATATTTGACATGACACTTGGGCTTGAACCACCATCAATGAGGCAACAATGGGAGATTCTATCCATGATCTTTACAGAAATATAAAAAGGGGGATTTTTTACAAGGTATATGAAGTTATGTACACCTACATTATTTACAAAAGAATCCTCTTCACTTGCCTCTTCAGAAACATTGGCTACAACAGAATCTTTTCCTTCCACGAATTGTTTCAGATGCATCTGTTGTTCAGGGAAGAAAACCATGTCTAGGAGGGTTGCATCTACCTTGATGTTGGCCAATTGATTCAAGATATTGTATTTGGAAGAGGGAGGAGGAGGAGTGATCCCTTGACTCTCAGGAACTTTGGGATTCTAGGGTGTAGCAGTGGTTGAAGATGAACTCGGGTTAGAAGAACTACGAGGAGGGTCAAATTTGCCTTTTGGGGCATAGGCTTTGTTCCTAGTATTGATGACCATGACATCTTCTAGCTCGGAAAAATCTAGGACAGCGATAGTAGCTTCTGGTATTTTACCAAAGATCTTGTCTCTGGCACTCTTCCTTACCTCACATGTGGTTTCCCTCCTACGGACTAGCATTAAGGGTTTTATCATGCATGCAAAAATGACCTAAAGTCTCCTACTTCTTACCAACATCCCGATCATAAACCCCATTATTCATATGCAAATACAAGGTTAAAGAGATCAAGTTATTGTACCTTAGTTTCTGTTTTTTATGTCGATCCCTTTAATGTTTGGTCGTTCATTGACTGAAAATATCCTCCCAATGATGACATGCATTCACGCAAAGAAAAACAAAGAACTCTACATGCATATGATCTATGAACTAATGGGTTAGAGATTCTATCAAAATATAATCAAATTTAAATATTGACAATCTCATATGGCGGGATGGGAAAAGTACTTATTTTTATTAATCTCATAAGAGTAACCATACAATAGTGAGATCGGACACTGCTCCTCGAATCTAGTCATGGGATCCTCTTCAATTGTGCTCCAACTGCTTCTATATATGCTTCTTTTCACACACTAGTTGCAAAGGTTTGGGACAAAGGGAATGCAAAATCGGGTAGAGTTTCTGTACAATTATTTTCCTCTTTCCAAATGGAACCCCTACCCCTTATTTTATAGGCTAGAAAGGGCTAGGTATTTGGTCGAGTGACTGGATATGGGCGGTCAAATAGTTTAATTAACTTACCCAAAACTGTGTGTTCTGTCTGTAACTTTCCACTTTTCGTGTTTTTTAGGTATACGCGGGTTGTAGTGGATCAGCCAGCATACACACATGCGCAGTAGTGGAGCAGGGCATGTATTCCCTAAAAAAGGGTGTTTTTTAAGAAGTTGTTCAGTAGTGGCTTGGAAAAGAAGGAAAATGAAATGGCCTGATGCCAGGTAAGCATGTTTGGTGCAATTTAGGGTTACAATATATTCCCCCTAATGTGTGAGGTCAGAAGAGAATCCGATGGTCGAAATACATTATCAATATTCACCAACGTACCAAACAAGTGAGCCCAGGGACCATAATTTGGGAGGTGTCATCTGCAAAATAACAATTGTCTCACCAAGGTGGGCATACCCATGCTCGGGATGAAAGAAAATCATGGCTACCAATCAAATACATTATAGATCCATGTCATATAACTATATAAAGTGTAGCCACGAGAAATACATAGTGGATCTACATCTCGAAATCAAGAAGATATACATGTATAGTATCCATCTTCAAGAAGTGAATAAGGCCTGATGGCTAGAGATGAGGCCTTCAGAGCTCGAGCAACGACTCCAAAATATTCACAACTTGGGTAGGAGTGTAATATGAGTGTACGACTTCACTACCTAGAGGTATTCAACGACTTGTCGGGAACGGACTACAGGATTTTGATGATCAAGTTGACGGTTTCATGGATTTTGAACAAAGACTTGATTGGGCTTTTGGGATGACCGTGCATGAGGGTAAGAGACAATTTGTAGAGCGGGCCGACTCAATCTTGGTAATAACTTCCCTTGGACAATAGCACAATAAAAGATGAGACTCAGGTAGCATGATATTTTGACATAAGTTCACGATGCAGGAGGCGCCACAAACTCTCCATATGTTTTGAATAATAACCAAATGGAAGAGGACACATCTCTATGTAGCGAGAACAGATTCCTAAGTTCATGTTAAATCCCAAGGCTTGACGAACAAATGGAAGGATTTGCTTTGTCCAAGGGCGACTCATTGTGCTACCAATAAAAAGAAAATACTTTTCTCTTCCTCTTTTTGGGGTATATTTGATTTTTTTTTGTCTTTTTCAATAATTTTGGAAATCTTGAAAAAGAATAAAAGAATGCCACATTACAAAGGAGGATCGAGTGTCACAAACATACTAGTTCCAAGTGCATGGAACACATGGATGCTCAGGGAAAAGGTACATATGTAGGAAAAGGACACTTGGGAAAAATCCTCCATGGGCCAAAGGTGTCAAGACATAGAGGCAAAGTGCTACAGGGCTTGTGTATAAGGAATTCTTCAGATGGTTCAGTTGAGAGCAACATGGAGCCAACATTAGGCCAAATATGCAGGTATGCAAACGCGATTAATAAGAATTACAATGGTAAAATCCTTCAATGTAATTTTAACGAGCCCAGAGAAGGTAAGCTCGTCGTTTTTTCATATTTAGAGAGTATGAAAAAGCATAAAAGGAGACTCCACTGGGGTACCTTTTTCGAATATAGTCTAGTCAGTTCAAAAAAGGGGTAAACTAGCACCGACTAGACGTCTATTAAAAACCATTTTAACAAGTGTGATAGAGACAAGATCACTCAGTATCTTTTTCATTTTTAAGGAGTCTGAAAAAAGCTTAACTATAGACTCCATCAGGAATGTTCTTCTGAACCAATTTAATGAGTGTGAAAGAATAAGGTCACTCGACGATCTTTTCAATTTTAGGGAGTTTGAAAAGATCTTAACTATAGACTCCGTGGGGGTTCCTTTTTCCTAAATTTAGTCCCTCAAGCCCGAAAAAGGGTTAAAATCATACATGAGAATACTCTTCTATGGAACCGAAGCTCCTAAAGTATACCTTTGTTCATACAGTTGACCATCCAGACCGAAAAAGGGGTAAACTATCGTCGGATAGACGTGCCTTCAAATTTCAGTTTAGCGAGCGTGAAGGCCAACAAGACCGCTTGGCAATATTTTCATGTTTAGAGGGTCTGAAAAGGGCTTAAAAGAAGACCCGTTATGTTTTGGGAGTCCTGAGGGTGAGGTTAAGAGTGATAATGCATCATGTAAATGAGGTTCATACTCGTAATCAGGATAAACTAATAAGGACTCCCAAGCCTATAGTCATTAGTGATGGCATGTTAAGAACCAAAGACTGAACACAAAAGAACCACAAAAGATATACAAGAACAATATGCAAAATCTCCTTTATTATTATCAAACCCTTAAGGTAGGGAAACACCACACAATGGATCATATTATGGAAGGGATCCTCTTCTGTTCACTTGCCTCTTCAAGGGGGCAACCTCCTAATGAGATTCAGTTCCAAATACAATATTTATCGACATATCTCATTACATTGCTTAAACCCCTTTATATAGTGCTACCATCACCTAAGAACATTCTAGAGGAGGAATCTTCTAGCAGTAGAACCTTCTAAGAAGTCCTCTTACATTTATTATATCTAACTACTCATTTATTATATCTAATTACCATAGTGGGCCTTATTTAATAATATAGTGGAACTAGTCCACCTTACATTGAATGACATCTACTATTATCACTATGGGCCCTCTGGGCCCCCCCAATACCTCTCTAGCTACCTTACATTCCACCCCCCTTATGAAAGTGTTGTCCTCAATGCTTGATGTACAACCATAAACCAGGGTCCCATGGATAAGTGTGGACCATAGTGCTGAAGTGGACTAGAGAACTAGGGTCCTATTGAGAAATGGAAGCCACCATGTTGAAGTAATCCAACCGTAATTGTAAACCAGGGTCCCATGTCCAATTTCTCATGTGAACCCCACATGGAATATATCGGCACCCAATAACCAACTAAAAATGATGCTCCCAATACTGAAATCTATCATGTGGATTCAAATAAGAATATCCATCCACATAGTGAGAGATGATCAAAGATGAATATGGAAGGAACAATACCATTGTATAATATGTAGGTTGGAAATTTGTAACTAGCTCCTGATGTGGGACATTGATGTTCTCTACAGAAGGTGGAGTAGAGTCATCAAATAAAATATGGAAGTGGTTGTCATCCCAGAAATGACAACTATCCATATACCAATCATTGCAATCGACCTAAAAATCATACCAAGCATATATTTCTTGATTATATTCATCCCTGAGGTCCACAATAAGAAACCTCTCCTGCATGTTATCCAAAGAATCTTGAATACTATGAAAACTATCATTGAAACCATCTACAAAGCCATCCAATTTGTCATTCAATGTGTCAAACAATTGGTCTTTGAATTCTTCAGTAATATGTAGAATTTATTTGAAGGTTCGAGAGGAAATATCCATCTGAGCACCTTATGAACTCTTTGGTTCTACAGCTGTCATGAAAAAACCCAAAAAATAAAACAATAAGTTACGACAGAAAAATCATGGTTTTTTCTGGAAAAACTGTTGAATTTAAAATGCTCATAACTTCACTTCACTTCCCGAACTCCGTTTTGGTTGATTTATTTTTTGAAATTGGGTGAAATTGTGAGAGGAATTCATATCTGTAATTTGTTTGGGAAAATTCAACCTCCAACTGCTATAGAAATAAAGAAAATCGTGCCACCATCCGTGGAAAAAACCCTGAAAATTTGCATATTTTAAAACTTCAATATCTTGACTTCCCGGACTCCGTTTCGGATATTTTTTTTTCAAATTGGGTGTTTTTATAAGAAGAACTTAGATATACAACCTGTTTTTAGAAATTTTTCACAAAACTATTTCAAAAATTTCTGCAATGTCACGACCCTCTTTTTCCCTCTTCGAAAAAAATTTGCAAAAATAAAAAATATTTGCCCACAATGTCTCCCAAGGAAAGTGCTTTGATACCACTTGTTAAGAACCAAAGACTGAATACAAAAGCACCAAAATAGAATTACAAGAACAATATTCCAAATCTCTTTATTACTATCAAACCCTTGAGGTAGGGAAACACCATACAACAGATCCTATTATGGAAGGGATCCTCTCTTGTTCACTTGCCTCTTCGAGGGGGCTTCCTCCTATTGAGCTATCGCTCCAAATATAATACTTCTCTTCATATCTCATTACATTTCTTGCACCCATTTATATAGTGCTACCATCACCTAAGAACATTCTAGAGGAGGAATCCTCTAGAAGTAGAACCTTCTAAGAAGTTCTCTTACATTTATTATATCTAACTACCATAGTGGGCCTTATTTAATAATATAGTGGAACTAGTCCACCTTACATTGAATGAAATCCACTATTATCACTATGGGCCCTCTGGGCCGCCCCATTACCTCTCTATCTACCTTACACGGCATGGACACAAAAATGAAACCAGGATCTACCTAGGGAATCCATGTTAAGGTAGGCTCTACCACTAAATTACAACACTTTTAAAGAAGCAGTGAGGGTTCTGTGTCGCAACTTGGTGGGGTCAATCCTATGGCGTAGTGATAAAGACAACGAGATGCATAAAGTGGAGGTGGAATCCTAACTTAAATGCAACAAGTTGGAAAAATGAATTTTTATCAAAGGACCTTTAAAAAGACCCAAATCTCCAAAAAGTTTCCCAATACCCAAAGTAACACCTATCGTAACAATCCATAGAAAACTCCTGAACCATACTAAATGATTTTCAATTTAGAAAAAATGGCAATAAAGTCCAAAAAATGACAAAAAGGGGCCCAAAAAGTCTATAAATAGAAGCTGGTAGCTCATTATCACCATTGTTAATTGACAAATTGACTGTGGAGCCAAAATCACCCCTATGAAAAAAGAGTTGATTCTGGGAGCTTTGGTAGATGGAACAAACTTCCTATTAGACCAAGTACGTACATACTAACCCCCCTTGCATTTCAATACTTCATTTAAGCATTTCTTTTTGTTTTTTGAGGGGGCGTTGACCTTTAAAAGGTCGGCCCTACGTATATGTGGGCTATCTTATGACAGCTCGCTTGTGCACGTGTGCAAAGGAAAGACTGCACACGTGCACACATGACTGTGTGCATTATAGCTTAGATATACCCTCTAAGATAAGAAAAAAAAAATTAAATGTAAGGGCTAATCCCTCCTGAACTTGTCAATTGCAGGATGTATGTTCACTGGAGGGAGAGAGAACATGAGGACTTTGATGTTGTGGTCTCAGATGACCCTGATGTTGTAGTTGCACTAGCTCAATGTAGCTTATTTAAGTTCCTCCAGAGTGCATTTATGCGGGCATAACCTAGGCTATTGAATTCCTTGATTGATTACTAGCACCTAGATGCGAAGGCTTTCATGCTTGATGGACAGTCGTTGACTCCAACAACTGAAGATATCTACTTTCTGACTGGAATCTCAAGGAGAGGGGAAGAAGTCAACCTTCACACTTTTTCTTTCGGGCCTCACAACATAGCGGAGTTGATTACCCTCCATTGTGAAGAAGGTACTGACATGGTGGGAACTCAGGTGTTGGTTCATAAGATCAGAAACATATCATTGAAAGCGATAGTTCCACTCATTGGGTGGATTATTGGATCTACGGCTTTACACCAGGCTTCTCAGGTGCACATGAATTGTGTGATTCAGTGCTTAAATGCACAACTTTTTGATTGGAGTACTACATTACTAGACTGCATGAAAAGGAAGCTAACAAAGTGTCAGATGAGGAGGCACAGAAACTTTGGGTTTGGTACTATCCTTTTCGCTTTCTTCTTCGAGAGGGTGCCTAGTCTGAGTCCAAGGGATATTGTACGAGGGCACATAGCCTCTTATCCAGCAATAAACAAATGGGCGGCGTTGTTGCCTCGATAGGGGGGAGGGAGGACTATAAAGGCTTTCGATGACAAGTTTTTTGATTGGTGGTATCGGCAAATTCTGGTGATAGAGGACTATCCCTATGCCGGAATCGAATTTTCTAGGGACCCTAACATGGGCGTAGCTCCTGGAGTGGTATGAGGAGAGCTAGGTAAGCTTTATTTTCAAAGTTATTTGATTTTTTTATGTTGTTTTTATATGTATCATTTTTTTGTATACCAAAGTGTCTGACATGTATGTCTCTATTGTGTGCAGACGTGGGACCAGTGCGTCCAATGGATTTTTCGAGGAACAGGCAACGTCCTCGACTAGAGGTGGGAGTAGTTGGGGTCGTTGGAATAGTAGGAGCAGCAGGGGGGCCTCTATCCTGCGAGGTGGAGAGAGTATTGAGGCGGGCAGAGCAGAACCTTATCTCTCTTACTTGTGCGGTGCCCATGGAAGAGATCGAGGATCTGCCACCATCTATGCAGCCTCACGTAGTTGGGGTTCCACGAAATTGGGTTCAGCTTTTCCGGCATTTGGAAAATGTTGTTGTACACTACGACTGGGCCAACAGGCCATGCCCATAGCTAGGCTATATTATTCATGTGCCGAGGGCACTTATGTATATTGTTTTAGGGCATAAGCCCCATGACTCCTACTATACCTTTTTTTGAGGCGCTTGCACCCACCCTTGTACTCTGGCACTTTTTCCGATATATATATTTATGTTTTCATCTCTTCATGTTTTATGGATTATATATACAAATGTATTTACATGTGCATGTGTGTGTCTTTCTTATATGTGTGCAAGATGTCAATCTAATATATGATTAGCTAGAGTATCTGTAACTTGATTTAATCTCCTAGGAACATGAAAATATGTAATATAATCAAAGCTTCGTTCTAAGAGATGTACCCTAAGGAACCGACGGTGTAGAGTAGGATCATGAACACGGTAGACTCCATTTAACTAAAACACAACCAGATGAGCATCTAAATAGACCCAGAGGTGAGAGATACCAAGTGACAAAGCGTCACGACGCAACTCAATAACTACGTTGTATTCGGCGACATTGTTTGTGGTGTCACCTAAACATATACCTCCTGAAGATAGAGACTGGCCCTAAGGTGTGAAAATCACCCAAGTTGTGGAGGCAATCCTCCGAGTGTGCCAGCTAGCGCCATCCGTGAATCCAATGAACACCTCTGATTCACTTGACATCTGCCACAGTGAAAAATATAACATCAAAAACGACACGTCCATAAAACCAAAATAAAAACCAAAAAGTAATATTACAAAGACTATACATATGTTACAAAAATTCACCCAAGGCGACCCACCTATGAGTAATACTTTTTGAGGTAGAGCCCATCTCTAGGCTCTGCCAAAACATTTCCCTCAAAGTCCACCAGACGATAAGCACCCTTTCTTAAAACCTCTTTAACGATGAAAGGTCTGAACCACATGGGTTTGAACTTGCCTGCCCTCAGGGGGTCCTTATCTTGGTCATAGACCAGGACAAGGTCACCTTCATAGAAAATCTGAGGACGAACAGAATGATCATATTGACACTTGAATTTTTTTGTGTGAGCTTTGTTAGCTAAGGCTGCATCATGATGTTTCTCATTGAGCTGCTCGAGATATAATAAACACTCTTGAAGCGGTGAAGTGTCTGGAAATAACTGTACTACCAACTTTAAATATGGGATCTGGAATTTTATGGGCAAGACTGCTTCTGGCCCATAAAGGAGTTGAAAAGGTGAGAAACTGGTTGCAGTCTTAATATATGTTTGGTAATCCCATAATGCTGAATATAACATCAAATTCCAATTTGACTTGGTCGAATTGATCGTTCGTTGTAGAATGGTTTTAAGAGATTTATTTACAGCTTCCACCTGACCATTCGCTTAGGGGTAGTAGGGTGATGAATGTTCCTACTGCAACCCAAGATTTGACGTTAACTCGGCCATCATTTTGTTCTGAAAGTGACTACCATGGTCCGTGACAATCTCTCTTAGGACGTTGAACCTTGCTATTATCTGGTTGAACAAAAAGAGAGTTGTTGTCTCCCCATCATCTTTGAACATTGGCATAGCTTCGACCCACTTGGTGAAGTAGTATACTACTACGATGATATAGCGGTGCCCCCTTGTTGAAGGGGGGTTGCATGTAGTGTAATCAATACCCCATTTATTGAAGGTACCAATGGTAATAACGGGAAACATGGGAGCGGGGTGTTCCCTCATCTTCCGAGAGAAGATCTGACATAGGTGATACTTATTGACTAATTCAACACAATCTTTGATTAATGTTGGCCAGAATTAATTGGCTCATAAAATCTTTTGGGTTGTTGCCAACCCAGAAAAATGACCACCACATGCTCCAGTGTGGCAATCGTTAAGTATGATTTATGCTTCTTCGTGAGTGAGACATCAACGAAGGATGTAGTCTACACCTCAATGATACAACATGTACTCGAGTATGAGATAGTTCTTAGCCTGATGGAATATATGGCAACGCTCATCACGAGAAGCATATGCGGGACACTTCAAAGTCTAGATATAGATAAGGAGATCTCCATACCAGGGATTGGAAGATGCGATCAAAAACATGTCTCCTTTGATAGGCGACACGTCAGGTATAACATCACCTGATTCGATCGAAAGTTTCGATATGATTTTTGCGAAGACCATCGACTTTTTGGATTTCTTCGAAACGAACTCCAAGTTAAATTCCTGGAGGAGAACTATCCATCTACTTATCTTTTCATCGATCACTCATCGTGTCAATACATATCGAAATGGCTTCACGATGGCAATGACAGTGGTCTTGCAAAACAAAATGTAATGACGAAACCGTTGGACAGCATGGACTATTTCCAATTAAAGTTTTTCAATATGGGAATAATTGAGTTCCGACCCAACTAGGCCTCAACTCAGGTAATAAATCATGTATTCTAAGAGTAAATCATCCTCCTGAAATAAGACCATACCGATGGTCGACTCTGTAGTGGCCAATTATAATAGGAAATCTTTATTATAATTGGGTGGCCGAAGCAAAGGGCTACATGAGGGTGTGTTTCAATGCTTCAAAATATCATTGAGCGGCTTCATCCCAATGAAAAGGAGCATCCTTCTTCAATAAACGCATAAAACCCTTTGTGATCTCGGCATAGTTTTTGATGAAATGCCGTAAAAAGTTCGCTTTCCCTTGCAGACTTTGAAGCTGAGGGATGGTGCATAGGGGAGGCAATTGAACTATTTCATCAACCTTTAGAGGATCAACCATGATCCCAAACTATGAAGCCTAACAAATGACCTTATGTGATGCAAAAACTGCACTTGTTCATATTCAAGTGGATTTGGTAGTAGCAACACCATTCAAGGATAAGTCAGAGGTGTGTCCGATGATCATCTTTCTTGCGATATAGTGATGCTAAATCATCGAGATAAGCCTCAACTATATGTTTGAGGTCGTGGAAAGAAAAATACATGGCCCACTAAAACGTAGCTCCAACATTTTTCAAACCAAAAGGCATCTTACGATAAGCGAAAGTACCCCATGGACAGATCAAAGAAGTTTTGTGTTGGTCTTCGGGTTTGATTTGTATCTGATTGTATCCCGAAAAACCATCCATGAATTAAAAGGCATCACATCCTACACATTCATCGACTATCTGGTCAATAAACAGCATGGGGAAATTATATTTTGGGTAGGCCTTATTCAGATCACGGAAGTCCATACATACGCGAATCGTGCCCTATTTTTTATTGACTGGCACAGGATTCAACACCCATTGAGTCAATTGGACGGGGTAGATGAAACCAACTTTAAGTGATTTCTCTACTTCAACCTTGATAGCTACTTCTTTCCTAGGATTGACCAGACAAAGATTCTACCAAACTGGCTTGACATCAGGATAAGTCATGATTTCATGTTCAAAAATTCTTGGGTCTATGCCTAGAATTTCCTCGTAAGACTAGGCAAACACATCGTGAAATTATTTAAATAAATCTATGTAGATTTGAATCTCCTCGGAGGAGCAGTCCTCTCTAATGAAGATATTCCCCATGACACCAGGGGTTCTGGAGATGTCAATAGGTATCATTTCAACTATTATTTCCATATTTCCTTCAGCGTAAGTAGCGTGTGCTGCCAAAGGATTGATAGGACAATCTTTATCTCCATTCATATTCAGAGTGAATTCACCTTCTTCAATTCATCTTAACTCTGGGAGGAAGTAAGATCTATGATGAAGATCATTCCAGGGTCTGTTCGGACTAGTCATTACCTCAATAATCACCTCGTCTGAGGAAAAGAATAAGTCTAAATAATTTGTATCGGCAAGGGAACCTTGAGCCCAAATAGGCTCGAGCATTGAATATAACTCTTGTGTTGGAATCGGATTGGGGTTGGAAGAAGCTCGTTGAATGATCGAGTATGCAACTTCTGCCGCAGACAAAGGCATGGCCATGCCATGGTGCTCTGTCCCTTCCATCGTAGCAGATTTGGAAGAAAGAGTCCATGGATCGAGAAAGTACGTTGTGTGAAATGACAAGATTTGAAAATTTTCATCTCGAGGTTGGTCGGGGAAAGTCGTCATGTAATGGACATTGTTGGTCGGAGGTGGATAATTGAAAGTACCCATCAATGGTGGGCACAAACCAAACCCTATGTTGATGATTTTAGGCTGAGGGTTATCAATCATTAGGACCATGGAGACTTCTGATGAAGGGTCAGGACAAGAGAAGGATAATTGATCAATGGTCACAATCCGGCCCTCATGAGGAAACAACAAGACCCAGAAAATTGTCACGACCGTTTCTTGCATAGCATAGGTCCAACTCCTTCCTAACAAAATATTGTAGTCAAGAGATGCATTGACCACTTCAACTTCGACACACAAGGTTTTTCCCCCTAACTGCATAGGGAAAGAGGGAATGATCCCGTGTGGTTAGAAAGAACGACCATCAAAAGCTGTAAAAAGAGTAGGTGATGGAGAAAAAACAGGTTGGCCTATGGCCTTCCAACACACCAAAGACATCATGCATGTCGAAGCGCCTTCATCCACCACTGTACAGAAAATATTTCGAGTAAAATTTTTCGTGGTGTAAGCCACTACTATCTGAAAAGCTATGTGGTAAGGAAGATGAGGTTTTAAGTCAATGGTATCAAGCATGATTGTTCCCGGATTACAAGTCTTGGCAGAGCCTAAGGCAGCTAATAGGGCCTTTTTTGGGAAGGGAAACTCTGGAGGACTTCCAAAGCATACATCGCACAAGGGGTTTGTGATAAATCCTCCACCACAGAGTAGTTCTAGGCAGCCCTTGCGTTTGGGTTGTAAGAAGATTTTTTGAACACACCTTTTGGGATGCACATCATTGTTTCGCCTAACATCTTCTCAATCCGAAGAAAAAGAGGTGGGTTTTCGGCTTCTTTACCCTTCTTAGAGGTGCCTGGATTTCCATAATCATGTGCTCTAGTCACTATATAGGCATCACCTTTCATCATATACACATTTGTGGATGAAGGATCGCTCAAAGATGGAGGGGTTCTTTCACTGCCCCCTTCCGCGCTTGAGAAGGTTTGAGTTAGATTTTTCCTGTGTAGAAATGGGTTTGTTAACATGGAAAGTTGTTTTTGTGCCAATAAATTATGGGCCTCCACAAACCGAGGGAACTGATGAATTGGGTGATCTTCCTTGCAAATATTATAAGGATACTTTGACTTATTCTTTTTAGTGTCTCCCCTGCCATCATTATCAGTGGGTTTCTTATCCCCCTTACCCTTTTTTTGTTGTTTCTTCTTTCCGTCAGGCTGTTGGGTGGCCTTTGAGTTTATCGTTTGCACACTATGTACATCTGAATTTTAGGTAGGGGGAGCAATTGAACTAGTGGTTTGGTTGGCTGTTGTCTGTTGTATCGAAAATTGTTGCAATTTATTTGACAATAGATCAAAAGGTTTCGTTTTTATTGAACCAATAATGCCATCGGCATGTGGTCCATACCTTTGTCTGGTCTTGTCAAGTATTGACTGTGGTGCATATGGAAATATTTCGTATAGTAAACCAGACTGAGATTAAATCAACTCTAGTTGTTGAGCTCTCATTATCGCATCTTCCTCGGAAAACACCTAGACATTGGGACATCTTTAGACATCTGGGGTACTAAATAATTCAAGAACCACTCGGGCAGGAATGATGGTGGGACTAGTACTTTGATCAAACTCTTCTGGCATCTCCATTATCGAATGTGATATTATATATGGTCCGCTTTTGTCTGCTCGAATTTGGATAGAAATTCAGTGTCGGCATTGTATCTCATAGGTAATTGGAAATGGTTCAAGAAATCCATTGCCAATTCATCGAAGGAAGAGTATAGTGAGCGGTCGAGCTCAATGTACCATTTCGCAACACTCCCTATGAGAGTGCATTGAAATAATCGCAACTGAATGGAGTCGTCTCTCAATGAGTTGGACGAGCACCATAAGTGGAAAGTAGTCATGTGATCGCCAGGATCTTCATTAGGCTTGGCCTTGAACTTTGGAATGTCTGAAGGCAACTTCATCGACATAGGAGGCTAACTCGAATCGTGACAGATGGGGTCATTTAAGATCTTTGTCGAATATGGAAAGTGCAGGGTTACCAGAAACGGTAGTTTGGGTTGTGGATTGTAGCCAGTGAAAAAGGATCCTAGGGTTTGACTGGCACCAAGTTGCCAGGAAAAGTTAGGTTGTTGGCCAGGGATCTAGTAATAACCATCGTCGTGACCAACAAATGGATTGTGTTATTTTTGAGACATCATCATTTGTTTCCCATAATAATACGTAAAGGGTTGAACTTGCATCGCATTCCAAGAATTTTGGGAGGGGTTTCCCCATGTCGATTCGACAGGCATAGGCATTGGGCCTTGCCCGAGGTTCCACTGGGTATGGAAGGTATTTCCCTTGATCGGCATCCCTGGCAAGGGGACTGGACCCTTCCATGGATTCCAAATTCCTTGTGAGGAATGAATTCCTAAGTGTGCTTTCTATGCAGGAATAGTACCCTGTACAGGATGTGGTTGTCCATAACTGGGGTTGCCCCCAGCCGAAACAACAGCTGATGAGAAAGAATTGTTACCAAACGCATCGAAAAAAGAGAAATGTGTCGAACCAACCGACATATTATAAGGAGGGAGTGCTTGACTTCCTTCTCCAAACAAGTTTACGTTAGGCCCGACAAAGTGTTGAGGAACATCGTTGAGCGAGGGGGACGAAGGGGGTATATGACCCCCACCGTAAGGGAAAGTGATAAAGGGAGTTGAAGTGCCCCCCATAGATCCTTGCAGAGGATTTTTGGAACTCCCTACCCCTAGACCTAAATTTGTAGAGTGGAGGAGGAAATTACAGTACTCATACCAAAGCCAGGCATCACGTATGAGAAAGGAGGGCATGTCGCGTTCTGCATAAACGGAGCAGTGATTGCCGCCATAGATGGAATCGGACCACTGCATGAGGTATAATCAGTCAATAAAATAGTGGCATGGACTGATGACAGTTGGTTAGGAGGTGGAACACCCCCAGTAGTGACAGTCGTGAAGGAAATATGAGTATTCCCTGAAGAAGTGGCAGTGTTTGCTTCCATTGTTGTCGGTGACACTACCTGACGCTCTTAAGGTAGAACCTGTATGATGATGGGCGTCGATAGATCAGTGATGGGAGGGTTATATGGACCAAGAGACTCTTCTCTGAGGTCAGAAATGTTTGGTTCCTCCAAAATCAAAAGTTCTCCTCTCGAAGATGGGTTGCGCACAGTTTCCTGTAACCCAGTTGTCTCAAAGACCCTTGCTGGTCTAATTTTTTCCTTAGCGGTGGTGAGGGGGGTTCAAGGTCAACCAGTGGCAGGCCCAAAATCCTTCACGACCGGTAGAACTCTCGATCCTCCACTGTGTTAGAAAATCAAAGTCGCACTAGGGAAATCTATAATAGTTTGAAAACTAACACGCACTAGAAAAAGTACCTATGAGATAAAACAAACAGTCACTAACTAGTTGGAAGAACTAGAGAAACTTACCGGTGCAAGTGCAACTTGAATACGGAAGCACCCTCTGGGTATACTCTGTAAAGCGTGGCCCAATGTCTGTCCTAGGTACCGCGGTATACCCCCACAGTAACCTGTGTAAGTCACTAGAAAGATAGGCAACTAGGTTTCCAGCGCACAAACAGTCACCAGGCTGGTACAGTCAACAGTCAGGTGGACCGCGATGAGTAAGGTATCAAGCTCAAAACCTATCAAGGGTATCGAAAGAAAGTGTTCTAGAAGATGACTGAGGACCTCAAATGGATTTGACACCCACAAATCTCTGTGGCAAATGACATCAACGAAATCCCAAGACAAGCCCTCTATATGTGTTCCCCACTACGCTTGGTCCGGCTTTGGAGGGGTTATCTATGCTACCTTTCCTTATGTGACCTCGTTTTTAGCCCCTATTTTAGAGGGGGGTCCCAGATAAATTTTACAATACTGGACTTTTGACACTCCCTAGCACAGACTCTTATGTTTTTTTTTCAGCCTTGAAGAGTTTCCTCTCCAATCCTAAATCAAGGCTCTAGCCTAGACTAGTTGATGGACCCTACAAAACATAAAGTCTAGTTGATTTTAATTAATCGTTAGTTTTTTGGCTTGTCTTAAGTCAAATCTTATGAAAGTGAAACTAGTGATGTTTGGAGAGACAAAAGAGATGATAAACAAAAAGCTGGAAACAAAATAACTTCTTCTTGACAAATTCAGATTTTCTCTTTTAAATTCTTTAACCGACTTTTCAAACTTTTTTTCTAAGATCTTTTAACTGAAAAAATCAAAACAAGATTTCACTCGACTATGAGCTACTTATTTTCCTAAGTCAATCATCCAAGAACTTACGAAAACAATATTTTTCCTAATGATTAACGCAAACAATCAACTATTTAACCAAACCAAGAAGTAAAAAAAGATATTTTGTGTTTTTTTTTATTATGCTTCAAAAACAAGAAAATTTAAAACTGTATGTCTTCTTCTTTTCTGAAGAAAAAAGGTGAAAACATAAAAACAAGACAAGGCCAAAAAGGAATTATGGCCAACCACATACCGTGGGGAGTTACTGACAACCAAAAAAGGCAGATCGGACCGACTCACTATCTCATCAAAAAAAAAACTGGCAAANTTCAAATGAAAAAGCAAGCTATGTTGGAATACAACCTAGGCTAAAACTTCTTATGATAGAGACCATAAAGAAACAAGAAAAACCTGGGAAGTAAAAACTTGACAGGGAAGAGGATGACTACCTCCTTAAAATTTTCTAGACAGACATGCGATTGTCAGTTCAACAACTAGTGTATGCACGCACTCTGACCAAAGACAGAATGTGTATGCACACATGCAGTCTTACTACAGGCTGTGTGTTCCTCTATTTCTCCTCAAAATAAGAAAGACAAGTAGCTAAGCTCAGGCAGGGAGTACTGGTAATGAAAACCAGAACCCCTTAAAGGTACAAAAACTCACTTTAATAGAAAAATGAAAATTTAAGGAAACTTGAGAAAACAAAGTTGATATGAGGTTATACCTAGGCTACATACTGCAACAACAGAAACCAGAACTAGATACAGAAAACCTCTGAGAATGATCACTTTTGACAGGGAAGAGGATGACTGCCTCTCTTTAAAAAAGAAAAAATCTGGACTCAGACACACGACTGATCTTTCAACAGACAGCGTATGTACGTGGTCTGTATGAAGTCAGGGCATGTGTATATGTGGGTAGACCTTTTGCATGTCGTGTATTCCTCTGTGGTTTCTCGAAAAAAGAAAAAATAGTCAAGCGAAGGAAGTAGGGAGTACTGGTATGGAAGACCAGAATCCCTACTAGCTCATACTTTTGTAGAAACTCAGAAAAAGGTAGTAAAACCAATTAAAATACCCAATAAGTATCTCCAAAAACTCTAGAGATCTCCCCAGTATGGTAGCCAATTCTGTTGTGGGTGGGAAATCCCTCCTACGGACTAGCATTAAGGGTTTTATCATGCATGCAGAAATGACCTAAAGTCTCTTACTTCTTACCAACATCCTGATCATAAACCCCATTATTCATATGCAAATACAAGGTTAAAGAGATCAAGTTATTGTACCTTAGTTTTTGTATTTGATGTCAATCCCTTTAACATTTGGTCCCTCCTTGACTGCAAATTTCCTCCCAATGTTGACCTACATTCATGCAAAGACAAACAAATAACTCCACATTCATATGATCTATGAACCAATGGGTTAGAGATTCTATCAAAATATAATCAAATTTAAATATTGACAATCTCATATGGCGGGACGAGAAAAGTATTTTTTTTTATTAATCTCACAAGAGTAACCTTACAATAGTGAGATCAGCCACTGCTCCTCGAATTTGGTTCTGGGCTCCTCTTCAACTGTCCTCCAACTGCTTTTGTATATGCTTCTCTTCACACACTAGTTGCAAAAGGTTGGGACAACGGGAATGTGAAATCAGGTAGAGTTTCTTTACAATTATTTTCATCCTTCCAAATGGGACCCCTACCCCTTCTTTTATAGGCTAGAAAGGGCTAGGTATTTGGTCGAGTGACCGGCTATGTGCAATTAAATGGTTTAATTAACTTACCCAAAACTGTGTGTTATGTCTGCAACTTTCCATTTTTTGTGTTTTTTAGGTATATGCAGGTTGTAGTGGGTCAGCCAGCGTACACACGCATGCAGTAGTGGAGCAGGGTGCATATTCCCTCAAAAAGGGTGTTTTTTAAGAAGTTGTTCAGTACTAGCTTGGCAAAGAAGGCAACTAAAATGGCCTGATGCCAGGTAAGCATGTTTGGTGCAATTTAGGGTTATAATAGTGTTCCTCGCAAACATTACACCAACTCCGAGGCAGGATAGCCATCGGCTAGAAATTATTTTCAACCAAACCTGTAAAAGGAGGGGCCAAAGAGGATGAAGGTCCAGGGGTGATTGCATTGACAATACCTTTTCACTCAAAAGAGATCATATGGTCGTTCATATCTTGTACCAATTGTAAGAGAGCGTACATATCTATTTGTCTAACTGATTCTCCCTGGGGTAGACCAGTTCGTTCAAGATGTTCCTCATACTCTGAGCAAGTGTGCAAAGAAGAATCGAGATTACCAATGGCCTTTTCTTCAAGCCTATGATGGTAAGGAGAAGGAAATGCATTGTAGTAATGCATGAAGGCGGATTGGTTTTGAGGATGGATAAGTTCGGGGATTTGATTACACAACTTGGTGAAGGACCTAATGGTCTCCCCATCTTTGTAAGTGACGTTGTTGTACTCCCTTAACTTATCAGCAAGGATTTTGGATTGCTCGTAAGTGTATCGGAACTAATAAATCAACTCCTCCCAAGTAGACAAGATCTTAGGAGGAAGGTCAAAGAAATTGGTCGTAGCCTTTCCTTCCAAGGAATTGACAAACAAGTGCATGCAAGTGTCATTGTCATTAGCCCCTATGTTATGACAATCATTAGAAAATGCCACTAGTTGTTCATTGGTACTGACAATGTTATTTCCTGAAAACCTAGGAAAATTCTCTTTAAACTTCAGAAGTGGACGAGTAGCATGTGCTAGGTTAAGAGGAGAGGAGACATGCCATGGCATGGTCATGGCATCTTCTTCAAACTGAAAAAGGCCATACTTTTTAATGAATTTGGTGGGGTTTGTAGTAGATTGGACAGGGATATGACGGTTGTACAAGCTACCAATCATTGATGACGATGAATATTGGGAAGATGGAGCACTTCCAGAGCCACCACTAGATGCCATCTTGTTGATGATATATGAGGAAAAGAAATACGAATTGGACGAATCGGATAAAGTTCTCCCTAGAGAACTTTGCTGGGCAGATAACACAACGTTTTTTCTTCATATTTCAGCAATAGGATTGATTTCAGGTGTCAAGCCTCTTCTTCTTCTAAAAGCACGAGAATCTAAGGACATGAAAGAAAGGCCAAAAATGAAGAAACAAAAAGGTTACTGTTGATTTCTAGGTTTCCTACATCTAGCTTCCAATTGTTCTTGAACACTAATATCTCTTTCAATTTCTGCCCAAGAATGGTTAAGCTCGGCATGGGTCCTAGCAGTGTCTAAAATAGTATGAAATAGGTTCAAGGCAACGTTGGTCTGGTCTTGGAGACTGGGATCAAGATTGGGTTGTCTTGTAATAGGAATAGTCATGAATATCAAAACAGTCAAAGAATCAAAAACAGAAAAAGAAATATGTATCGATGAAAATCGAGTATAAAATTTAACCAAAGAGATATCGAAGATCTCACTAGTGTGGTCGCAAAATAAATGTTGAGGACAAGATATGAATTGATCTTACTCAATCATTTTCAGACTTTACTTGTCTAAAGTAAAGTAGACAAGAATATCACCCTATGTTTATATCCAACAAAAATATATGTCCTAACTCACAAGTATTAATTACAAGTGCTTAGGCTAGTCTTTTATCAACAAAAAGATTGTTGGAAATTCATTTTTTATGTATTTTTTTGAAAATATCAGTTGCTGAAATTAATGCAAGAACAGAAGTAAAGACACCAAGATCATATTCAAGACAAATGAGACATAAACCAATCCCTTATTTCATTCTAATTCACCAAAGATTCATCGTCTTTACAAAACTTCACACAGAAATATTGGACCAAATTCAAACTTAGAAATCCCCGATGGAACGTACAAAATGACCTCTAACAGAAAACCAAAACTAAACTCTAAAAGTTGGATCAGCTTGCCACAGATTGTTTCCCACTCGACTCTGCACAATAGCCTTTATCAGTCATGAAAGTTAATTCACAAACAGATAATTCTACATAGACTATTAAAGATAGATCAACACCTCTGAAGAACAAGTGTCTGAATGATTTGATTCAGCCCTCAATATTGTTGTCTACAATAAGACCCTGCTACCACAAAAGAGAATTAGGTTATGATGAATATATGAATGAATGAAAACTGAACTATCTCAACATAAACTCAAAGAGAAAACATTAGCATGCTTTGTCCTTCTATCCTCCTCTTGTTCCTCCCCTTAGTTCAACTTTTAACAATTTAGAATTAGTTTGAGTATTTGAACTAACTTATCAGTTAAGCTAACATAAGGCCTTAACTAAATTTAGTTAAGGGGGGGGGGGGGGGGGAGTAATCATCATAATAGGGTCATAATTAAATAATAACTAATATGTGGGACCCCTTGTGACTCCTTTAGTGATAACAATCATCACATCAAAACATAATTCATTTGTTAAGAAAACACACCCCTTGTGCCTCCCTTGAAAACATATTTTCCTTTGACAATTTTATCTCATAAATTTGAAAATATTTCAAACTAATACTCATATATCCAAATAAAACATGTTGTCCAAAATCCATGGAGTCCACTGTCATAAAACAATAAATAACATAAAATTTAAAAACCATATTTTCCAGTCTGTGAAGCAACCCTTCCTTGGTTGTTGTTGTCACCTCTTGATTTCCTTGAAATTTCCTTGATATGGGCAGAGCCTTTAGGATTTATCTCACTGATCACGTGGGAAAAATCATCCCTCAAATGCATCTGTGAAAACACGGATTTTTCAAAGTCATCAAAGGGTGAGGAAGGGGCAACAACGGCTTTTCCTTTATCAGATGCATGGTGGGCTTCAGTCTTCAATATCTTGTTGGCATGGGAGGATTCCATTGGCGAGTGGTTAGGGGAAGCTTGGGCAATGGGGTTCAAATATGGGGGAGAAGGCAAGGTTAATTTTGGCCAGCCATGGTTTTGAGAGACTATCGGGTGAACAATCTCCTACCACCCATCGTTTTCCGGGACTTCAGGCCATAAAGAGACATGAGGAGGCATGGGTATATCGAGGGCTTGAGAGGCTTGGAAGGAAGGCCTTTCAGGCCTCGATTGGACTAATGCCTGTCCAATCCAATTAAAGAACCCACCATGGAACAATTAGCTAAGCGCTTTAGAATTAGCATCAATATGTATTGAGAACCTAAGCCTCCTTGGGTCTTGGTTCCAGTTACCTCTACCTCTGTTTCCTTGGCCATGGCTTCCTCGACTAAAAAAACTCATCCTGCATATGTTAACAATTAGCAAATAGTATTTTAAATAACCATGCATGATAAATCCTTAAAAATAGGAAATAGATTTGGCTCAGATTGTATCATGCTCATGCAATCCAATCCATACAAATTGTTCTAATGTTAATCAATGAGCAGGTGGGTGGAAAAAATGTTCAAGGATACATGAGGGGTTTGTAATTAGAGAAAATATGATATAATGAAAGGGGAGATATATGGTCACTTCTCAATGATAACAACAATCAACTGTAAGCAAACCAATAAACTTCACTGCAATCCACACAGAATTCTGCCACTTCTATCCAATCTAACACAGAAATTTTCTTAGTTGTGATCAATTTCAGAATAGGGGGTGAAAACAATGACTATGGGATATGTGAGGGGGTTGTAATTAGCAGAAAATGAGATAATGAGAGGGAAAAAAATGTTTATTGTTCATGATATTAATCAATCAATCCATAACATCAACCAACAATCAGATGATTGGGTAACTAGTTCATTGTCCAATAATAAAATATCCAACACAGTGCCATCATTAAAGGTAAGTATTTCGCACAATTTGTAATAGGTTATGTCCCCTTTGTTCGCACATTCTACATGTTATAACAGTCAACAATAGCACTCATTCCCAATCTATAATCATTAACATCCACCACTTCCATACATTTCTCCAATCTATATTTAAAAGTCATGTTTCTGAAATAATAATGAAGTCACTATTTCTGCAATAGAGCCAATCAAGGTCTATAATGATATCTGTTCCCATATATAATGTAAAAATAATCAAGATAATCAAAACCTCACATGCCATGATTGAAATGATAATTGACTATACAACCAAACATCCACTATTTAGACACAGGCTATGCAAGAGTAAATTTCCAAGGCAATGTAACCATGCCACTGTAAAACAAAACAACTCAATCTGACTTAAAAACCAAACCAAATAACCAACACGCATGTCATCAACAGTGGTCAATTTTCAATCAATAACGTGCTTAAAACTTAGTGGATATCACTAAGCATGAAAACAAGTCATCCATACTATGCACAGTGAACAACTAAGAAAAATTCATGGTGCAACAATTCCACTAATCACACAGCAACATGTGACCACAATATAACTCAATAAATCATGTCGAGCTATTGATTTAGCCAATTTTGATTAATCAAGCTGTGTACACTCAGGTTTATTCAACCAACAATAGAAGATGCAATAGATATACCCAATCCAATAATTTACTTTTCAAAACACCCTATACAAAACGTGACCTGCGTGAGCAACCCCAATCTTCGTAACCAATGCCAGCCATCAACCAAAACATCAAATGTGTGAATATTATTGATTGTATATCAAATAAAAAATTTCACTGTGGTAGAGCAACAACCAACCAAACAAGCCATGGTAGCTATGCATAACCAGACATCCAATCGACATAGGGTAGAGGCCCTTCCATTAAAATCGTTGAGTTACTTATCATAAGGAGGGTGACTGTGACCTTAAAAAGAAAATAGCAATGTAAGGTTTATGCTAATATCACAAAGGCAGTGACGGGAAGTCATACCAACATGATGGATATAAGACCCACGGGTGATCCTGTATTCAAGGTAATAGACCACAATAACTAGAAACAACTTGACAGGCTCGACAGTTTCCCTATGCAACCCTAGCCTGGAGGTTTAAGGGTTTGCACAGTAGGCTTCACAGGAGGAATGAAACTAACTTCAGTGAGACTTTGAGGCCGAAAGTGTACACACAAGGGGCTGTGGTTCTTTTGGATGGGAGAGAGTTCCTTGACAAGGCCGAAACAAGAAAATAGGACTCTTAATTAAACCCAATACCCGTGAAGACAATCATCCATCCATAATTTTAAACAAAACCCTTCAACTGACATGCAATGGTAATAAATAACTATCACCCAGGAAGACTAACAATCCAACAAAATTAACTAATATAAGTTGAACCATCTATTTTCCATTCAAATCCAAAATTCCACACAGTTGCAACACTCAGGACAAACACAAACCCACACAACTGATCCAAAACCATTTCATAACCAGATTGAAGTCAATAATGGCCAAAAGAGACATACTTGTTAATCGAAATCCTTAAGACAAGGGGTGGTCGAGCGGTTTCACCCTGCTAAAAACCTGAAGCGTGAACACAACAGCAAGATCAAACAATAGTCTGACTAGGGTGGTGGCCAACGGGAAGGGTAAAGGTGACATGCAGTAAATGCATGTCACCTCCACCCTTATCTCATTTACTCCACAGTACATGCCAACGGGCCTTCCATTAACACCATTAATAAACCAGTGCATCAATAGTATCAACACATTTAAACCATAGCATAATCCAAGTCCACATAATAATTCAACGATTTGCAATCACCTTGACAAATGCACCACCCATGTTTACCTTTCCGATATAACTCAAATAAATCACTTGACCACTACACAATCTAAACGATCATGTATAGAATCATCACCAAATAGTTTGATCAACATCAGCCCGAAAGATAGCATAATCACCATAAAAAAATGCAAGCCATCACTTCCATGAGCCACCAATGTTATAACATGTGTATATCAGCTACCGATTCCATTAAGCAATGAATAACCAATGCATTATCACCTTGCCAAATGTGCCACCAAAATTTCCACCATATGCATATAAAAATGTAATTTAACAATATTTCATAGCCATTTCTTTGTTTGTTAGAACTTAACCACTATCAACAAGTATTTTCATGCATATAGTATCGCAGAGCTAGGTCTCTTTTGCATTAGATATAGTATTTTTCTTTTCCTCAAAATGCCTTTCTATAATTTTCACTAACATTTTTGTTTTACAGGTGTGAGAAGAACAAATACCATAAATGAATAGCAGGTTTTAGTATCATGAAGGAACAACATCTCAAAGCTTAACAGATATCAATGACAACCATATTCTCATCAACCATGTAAAAATTTGCAGCACATCATCATAACATTGGAAATGAACAGACCTTATCTTCAAAAGTTCAAGGGGGTCCCACCTACTAGCATTATTTAGTCTTATATAATAATAGGCTTAGCAACACTTTGTGGGTGAAATTACGTTAACGTTTTCCATTGTCAACAACGTAGATCTATTTAGAAATTCGACGGTTTGGGAGATTTTCAGTGTTTTGTTACAAGAAGTGTCGAGGCCCAAATCTCCGGAGTATCGAAGTATTAAATCTCTGGAAAGAGACGGTTCGGGGAGTCAGCCACTTTGGCGTTCGAGGGAAAATGTTGTGGTGTGTTGCGAAATTCCCTGAAGCCCAAAGTCCTGGAGTTCCTAATGATCGTAGATCTCAACATAAAACTTGGATTGTTGATCCTCGAAACCTACAGGGGTTCGTCACTTTGGTGTTCGAAGGAATTGTAATGTGATGCTAGGAAATCCTCTGAATCCCGAAGCCCCAAAGGCCCAGAAAGCTAGATTGACGTGGAAGGATAACATCACCTGGGGTGATGTGGACCTACCTTATATGTGCCATGTGTCATCTTGATTTAGGGTTTTCATAGACCTTTTGGGTCAATTAGAACTTGACATTTTTCACCCGCAGAATGGGACTCATATCAACTTCGTGGTTTCACCAAGAATCACCCCCTGGTGCGTAGTTATTGATGAGACTATGGAAGTTCAAAGGTTCGGTAGTTTGGGAATTTTAAGGTGTGATGTGGTAAGAATCTCTGAAGTCCAAAGATCTGGAGCACCAGAGTAGTGATACTCTGAAGAGCCTTTCCAGGAGCTCGCCAGTTCGGCGTTCGGAGGGAATGTAGTGTGATGAGGGTGAAACCCCCAAAGCTCGAAGTCCCAAATCTCTGGATAAGTGATTTTCAACTAAGCGTAGAATCATATTCATGGTAACATGCAATTGAGAGATGAAGGGAAAAGAGATAATGGTCGAATTTATTTTTTTGAAGAAGGAAAAGTGCTAAGGAAGGATTTGGCTCGCAGTTTCAATCTGTGGTCACTTGGGAAAGTGATTTGAAGTAAGCGCATGTGTAGAATTGAATTTTGTATCGGCCAAGGGATAACATGGAAGTGTTATATATATATATATATATATATATATATATAT
>SNQJ01S0018298.1:26222-38358 GCA_010110895.2 Picea sitchensis | reverse complement strand
GTCATTAAAAAAGTGAATGGATCTACTAGGAAATGTTGTATACCATTCATAATCTCTTTCTCATAAAGTTTTCAAAAATAACCCCACCATGACGTCATCATGTTCAACTTGGTGGAAGTCACAAACGTCAAGAAATAAATGAAAATGCCTCTTTGCATCGATTGTCCCATATCTAGAAAATTCCTTCAAGGTGCCCTTAGGGAAAACTAGGAGTTCGTGTTGTTCACCCATGAGATTAAGAGAAGAATATCTCACCCTCCTTCTATTTCCAAACCCTGGGATTCCTTGGTTTCTTGCAGCATCTCTTTCATCTCCTTGTCTCTCCTCATAATGTTCGATTTGGGGTTGTTTGTCTCTTACTGCCATTTTTAAGGAGGTTTCAGAATCAGACTTTTCACTTCTAGGGACAGAGAGTTGTTTACTTTTACTTCGGGTGATGTGTCCCTTGTATTCATCCAGCTTCAATCTTGACCTCGTTCTTGTGTCTCTCTAGCCAATATTTGATTTCTTCAATCTTGTCGTTCTTCTCTCCTTTGTCTTTGGAGAATTTCTCTTTCTTCTTCTTGGACTAAGATCTGCTAGGACCCTTGTAACTCTTCTTGAGTTTGGGTTGTTGATAATACCAGATTATACAATTAGTGTGTTGGCCCTTGACCAAGTTTTGGAGAACCTTGGTCACGTTTGACCAGTTTTGGAACTTCAACAGGCTGGTCGAAGGCGAAGTGTAAGGCAAAGTGGAGATCATGAGATATCGGCCCCTTCTTAGGGAATTTTTGGGTTTAGAGTTTATGTAATGGGTATGGGATGTCAGCCCATGGGTTTACCCATGCCTTGGCCCCTTTTGTAATGTATAAATAGAAAGCTAGACGATGTAAGAAATATGAGACTAGGTCTAAGAGAGAAGTGGTTCTAAGTGTTATATTGTGTTGAGTGCAAGTGATTAGTTGGATCTATTTGGTTGAGTTAGCTTTGTGCATATTGTGTGCATGAGAACTTGCAGAGCTAAGTGCAAGTGACTGTAAAGAGGCTTTGTGTTGTAACTTAGCTCGGGGAAGGACGGACTGCCAAGGTGCGTGCAGATCTCTTGTCCTATGCGAAGTGGGTTCTTAAGGCTTTGTTCTTGTAGAAGATTGAAAGAATACAATAAATAAGAGAAGAGTTGGTGTGCGTAGCCCCACACTAGGGTGAACCACGTATATCATGTGTTGTGGTTGCTTTGTGCATTATAGTTGTTATGTTATTGATGTGATTTATGCTTAGTGCAGTGATATATGTTAGATGCATCTGATATAGTAGCTTATTTTTTATTAATGTGAATGAATCCTAGATGTGATCTATTTCTATATGCTAAGTGCTTGGATGTATTAGATCTTGTTGAATATTTCGTTGCTCTGTAACTAGGGTTTTGACCTATGATGTGAATAAGCGTTAAATATGGATGAATGTTAACTACTAAGTTCTTTGTTAAGTGTTGTAACCACATATTTTTTTCCTAGCTAGATTGTAGACACTTGAGTCCTGCAACCAACCCTGCCTCTACCTCGGGTGAGACTTCATTTGCTTTGCAGGTGTTGTCGAAAGAGATGGTAGTTAGGGTTTTAGTGGTGCGTTATTGAAGCATTGATCCTGGGTCTGCCCCTGTGCCAACATGGTGAAAAATGCTTCGTTGATTATTCATTCCAATTTCTAAATGGGCCTAGTTACGCTGGGGTAAATTCATATATTTCTTTCAAAATGTTGGTTCAAGCTCTGAATTTTCAGTTCATGTCCCCAGTATGGTTGCCAACAATGTTGACGCTTGAATTCGTCGGGACCAAAATGGAAACCTCATGAGGATGTGAATCCTCGTGCGTTTTTATAGATGTGGTACTCTTATGTCTGAGATTTATAAAATGTGGGACCTTTAAAGAAGTCCTTCAAAAGAAAATAGAATAGATATAACAGAAAACATAAAATGTTTTTATTTATCTTTTAAAAGAGAGTTCCTTAGAATGGACTAGGAAACACACACACGTTCATACATTTAGAGCGAATCAACATAATTCCTCACATCCATCATAGTAGGAATAGAGATTTCTGATCACATAAAAAACTAAAAGAAAATGATTTGCATGCATAAGAGAACTTTGACAGAGTAATACATGGGCAACTCAAAAGGAGATAACGATAGATCAACCTCAAATACTTTATATTCAGAAAAAAAAAACTAGGTTACAAAGTACAGTCGAGATTGTTCCTAAAATAGCACTCTTGGAATTTCTAAAAAATATATAGTTCAATACATATTATCTGAAATTAAAATGTGTTTGTCATAATGACTGGAATTGGGGCTCCCACGGACCATAAAGAAAATATTTATAAGAATGAAGTTTGTAGAAAGAATAAAGTGGTCGGGGGAAGGCAGAAAGACCTGGAAAGAAGAAAAAGAAAAATATCAGTCTCTGGTTAAACCTTTCTATTTAAAGAGGTGGAGTAACTAGATGAAGAGCTTGATAAATACAGAAATATGTGATCAGTATAAACTTACTATGATGGTATCTCATCAATTTTCACTTGCTCGTTGATGTCCTTTTATGGTTTTCCTTGGCGGTTATAGGAACTATCTCAACCATCCTTTTCCCTTCATTGGTGAGCTTGTCGACAACCTTTTTGAACCACTCCTTGATTTATCTCCTCATTGGTGCCACATTGATTTCATGTCGGATTTTTATATTGAAGAGTTCACCTTCCTAGTCCCTTAGATCAATAGAAATGTTTTGTGATGCTTCTTCAATATCTTGATTTTTGATCGAATAATCAACTAGCCTATTTTCCACGTCACCTTCACCATATTCAAGAATGCCATAGAATTTATCAAATGACAACCCTTTAAAGATATCAACTTGTTCATCAAATGTTTGCTTGGTTAAGAACAACAAGTTGAGTATCAATTTCAAGTCTTGGACCTCATTGGTGCTACTAGCTAGATCTATCTCAGTTAGTTTATTGAACAGTTCCTCTCTTCTAGTTATGGCCTGGCTACATTCTTGAACAATACCTTTTCCTTCTAGCATGCGTTCAGTGGTTTTATTCGGTTCGGGGAAGGGAGATCCTCCTCTCTTCTTGCACAATACTTTTTCGTTTCTTCCACAAGGGAAGTTTATGAGAACTTTCATTTTTTTCAGAAGGAGGGTTCTTATCTCTTCCTCCACCTAAAGAAATGTGGGTGACTTTCTTACTTGGGTAGGCCATTGGAACGTTGCTCGGAGATGTTGTACTCTTTGGCATGATCGTCGAGGATTGGGCACTTTTCTCACCTGGACCTTTTCCTCTCTGCTTGTAGGACTCATTGGTGTTGAGTATTGTCTCTAGGTCATCAGTGTCACGAGCAGGAGTGCCCAAGGCATTGTCTCCATCTTCATTCAGAATAGTGTTAATGAAATAATTGTTGAAACCGACAGTCAATAGATGTTCTAAAAAAATACCAATAGGGTCGAACCATTTTACTTTTTCAGCATATTCTAAATTGAGGCTATGGAAGTGGCATGTGAATTCATAAATCTTGTTCGTATTTATGAATATGAAATCCTCGACTTTCCAAGGTGGCACTATGAATTGATTTTTTCTCTTTTCATGGAACAAATGAAACCAGTAGGTGCATTGCCTTGTTATCTAAGCAACAAAAATTTTGTCAGATATATGGCACAGAAGGAAGGAAGGACTTTCTTTGGATCCAAAAATCCTTATAACGTTATAATTTTCCATTTGTTCTAGTGCCCCCTTCCTATCCAGGAACTTACTAGCTTGGTCAAACATCCGGGGAGCATTTTTTCCACACAACAATTATTTAAAAACTGAGAGAAAATCATTAAAGACTTCATAAAAATATTGGGAGGTCTTGTGCCTCCACAATGTTTGATACCACAAGGTTACTAGGTCGAACTCACAGTCTACCTTCTTGCAGACAGATAATCTCAGGAACTGATAGCAATGTGATATCGTGAAAACCAAAGAATATGATATAAAGAATTTTTTCTCCTTCTTGTATTGCGCCAATTGGGAAGATATTTCAATGGAAATCAACTTACCCCAATCCAAGATAGCAGGTTCCTTGTTCGTAAAATAAATAATGTAAAGAATCATCTAGGAGATGATGGTCGTGGTTTTATGTCCTGTTATCCTCGTAAAAATCCATGCAATTTCTTGAAAGGGATTTTTAAATGAACCAACCTGCAATCTTGTGATGTCCTCAGGGATGGTCATTGGGTTCTCTAGGAATTTAGGTAAGATGTCGAGTCAATTGTCATGCTTTTTTAAGAAATCCCTGCAATCTTCACCTTTGAAGGTGAGCGTTGGCTCGGGAAGCCTCAAGATCTTACGGAAACCTGAGGTATTAAAAGACACATGGGAGTGATCCCACAACTAGATGATCTGTTGGCTTGGAAAGTATCTTTCAGTGCACGAGGTGACCAACTCCTTACAATCAAAAACTTTTGGGACACACACTGCACGCGCAATTCCATTCATCCAGATTATCTCCTTATGGGAAGAAGGGGATGAATAATAGGAATATGACGTGGACCATGTTATCACTCCAGGAAACTCTCCTAGGCTGTAATTCAGAGATGTCTGGTAACTTAATCTTTTTGGAAACTATTTTCTCAATAATAGGTGTGGGTTTGGATCAAGATGAATATCTTAACCTCTAGATTGTATTCTCAAGACAGTCTTAACTATATTCATGCAACACAAGGCCTTCAAGAGCTATTGTCAGATAGGTTTGTATAACAAATGGATAAGAAAACTAACCAGTTAACCAAAACATACATAAACCATATATATGATGGGTCAACAAACTAGCCAAAGATGCTTATGATTCTTTCTTAACAATCAAAAGTAAGATGACAGTTACCATAGGATCACTAAACAAAGACAAAATAATGAATTCCACTCATATGCATAGACAAAGATGAAAGAAGGTCTGATAGTAACAAATGAAAGAAGCTTGCAGGCTGATATATTAAAGAAAGTGTCTTTCATACAAAATAGTAGAATATAGAACTCAAAATCGAACCCTGTGTTCATCTTCAGTTTTCATCTTTATAGCCTTTACAACACAGTATCTAGATCCTGAATTAATGGATCAGATATGCCTAAAATAGAAACTCAAAACTAACTTGCAAAAGATAAGGAATTATCCTCAAAATGAGGTCAATCCCACATTTCATGGTCTTCATATATTGTAGACTCCTTGTGCAATGCAGAATAGCCTTCCAAGGCTGATTGATGACTCTTCCAAGAGATAAAATTCAAATCTGTTGAGATGTGCAAAAAATCCCAATTTTTTACAACCAAAATAGGTGCCAAAACCAACTTGGCTACCTTTTGTAATCCTTATGCACCAAAAATGGATCTTGAAACTGAATATATAATTCATCATCTATCCATAATGAGTGTTTTCAAATGATTTGGATCGAAAAAACCTCAATCTATGCAAAATTTAGTTTCCTCTAACCAGATACAGGTTTCAGTGGTTAACACAGAGGGATTTTGGGTGTATTAACTACCGAAAGCTCTTCTTTCGATGCTTAATGATCAATCGTCATGTTCGCCTAAACCACCAAAAACTTAGCTTTGTCAAAACTTCAAAATTTGCAAAAATGATTACCTTGATGCTTTGCTGAGTGTTCAAGGTCTTTTGGATGATGCAGCTCTTCCTCGTGCAGATCTGCGAACTTCAATTTGATGTGTGGAAGACTGTGGTATATCTACCATTGTTGTAGCTAACTCAGCTAAAGTTTCCAAACCTATTTGATCCTATGTTGGAGGTTGAGAATCTTTTAATTTCATCCTCAGAAGTCTAAGCTGCCTGTACAGCTTCATGTTCTCCCTTATCAACACCCTGTTCATGTCGTTGATTTTATCATGCTTTTCCTTGAGACTTTGGTTCATGTTGAAAATTTCTGCACTTCTTTCAGTCAAGTTTGTATTTTCCTTTTTAATAACTCTTTCTAAGACTTCCATCTCATAGATTTGTTTCAGGAGTTTATTGATTTTCTAAGCCTTAGATGCTTTAGGCTTGCTTGAAGAAGATTTTGCTAATGGTTGACTTTGTTCATCTGGAGGAGTTGGTGAGGGCAAGTTGGGATAATCTTCTGTAACTTGCTCAGCTTGTTCATCACCTTGTGTCTCTGCTAACTCCTGCTCTGGCTCTGATTCACTGTATGGTAAGTTTAGAGGGTTATCTCCTTTAGCAAGGTCCTTGGTCTGCTCACCCTCAAACTGTAACTTTCTTTTGGTTATTTTTCTTTTAGAAAAGGATGATTATGTCGGCTCTCTTGGTGGTGAGATAGCCTTCCTCTTTCTTAGACTTCTCTTAGGGGTGAGAGACTTCTTAGCAATGGAGTTCTTCCCCTTTTCATCCTATTGAAAATTGGTTTGGAACTCATTCCAAAATAGGAAGTAGTTTTAGTCTACTTGTTTCTTCTTCAATGACTCTTTAATAATAAGTGTAATCAAACCATGGTGTGACAATCTGTTGGCCACCTTGGTGGGCTTTGCCTTGACTTGTCTGGCCATTTTGGTGAGAGATTTGTGTAGGTAGAAGGGAAAATTGATGGGAGACCTGCCTGTAAAATGATTCAATAACTTGAAGTGATAAAACATGATTATGTTGTATCTACCTTCACAAGTGACATAGACAAAGATTGCCTTCAGGAGAGATTGCCACTTAGGTTCCAGATAAGACATTGGTATGTCTTTTTTCCATATAAGATCCTTGTGCAAAGGTTGTAGGTAGGATCTAAATTCAATGTTTGAAGGAAAAGTTGATTTGAACCAGCAATCCCCTGTTCTAGGGAGACCAGTGAACTCATCTATGGCTGCCTCATCGACCACAAACTCCTCTTTTCCCACTGTTGCTTCTTTTCCATCATACGAGATAGCAAAGGATTCAGACACCTGTTGGTGGAACTCCGCCAATTTTTCATAGTATTCATAGACTCCTTCTTTCTTGAAGAACTTGGCCACCTCAGGGTGAGCCTCAAGGTACCAAACTCCATCCAATTTAGCCCTTAGAACTGGCCTTGCTTTCGGCATTTAGTAATTGTTGACCTGTACCTGTGACTTAGGAAAATTTTCATGCCAGGGGGACAAAGAATCTATTATTTAGAGTGACGGGGAGTATGACTTAAAGTAAAACAAATGAGACAGGGTGACTCAGAGTTCTAACTACATAGCTCAATCACTAACCGAATCTAAACAAGAGACTGGCTGAATACAAGCCGAAAATTTTGAGTTTCGGTGAGATGTAAAATTAAATTGAAACAGTATGGCATTCGAACTACCTGATGACTCGACTTGGCTTGATTGGTATGACAATTGGCTCGATAACGATCTACTGAACTCGAACTCCACTCGGCAATCACCACAAAAAATGGGATTATGGTCTCTGAATATGCATTTGCTTGATGAAATCACGGGCTCAAGACTGTCACAATGACTCTCGGATTCAAATTGATAATTAATGGAATCAAACCAGAGATTAATCGGGGTCATAATGGATCTGTGTCCTCGTGACTGGAGATAGTGAGGGGCTATGCGACTAATCATTTCTATTAGTCGGGAATCACACATGAGCTTTTGTGTCTCTGTCGAGCCTTAATTCTGAAATGACAAATGTAGTTAAAAAAAGGACAACGAGGTATCAATATTCGGATAGATGAAATAATAGCATGCATACCTTACCACCTCCATGGAATTTCAGTGGTTATGTCTTCATGATTACACCAATTGACAGCTAGCTCGTGCGAAAGCATGGGCTTTTCATTTTTCCCGTGGAAATCTTTTCAGTGGTTAACTAGGTTTTTTCTTTCCCCCTTAAATACTGAGAATGAAGGTTTTCGGTGGTTAATGAGTTCTTTTCAGGCTCGCCTAAACCACCAAAACCTAAGATTCTTTCTTTTCTTGAAAAAACCAAATCAAAATTTATTTCCAAGTTTATTTACAGAAAATAGACTCTCTAACATACCTAAAGAAATTTAGAAATAAATTTTTTGGACCATAGTCTATCACCTAAAAAGAAAAATATCCATCAATTTATTTGAGGAGATAACACTAGATCCTATTGGGGATGAACACCTCCTTGTGAGGTTTCAAGAACCACAGAACCAATGCCTTTCCTGAAAAAAGAAAACTTAAAACTATCTGCTAGTGTTTCCATTGGGCATGGAGTTATTCTTTAAAAATAAAGACTGAAAATGAAATTACAATGACAAGGCTTCACAGCCTTAGACAAAATAGAGTTTTAGAAATATCCCATTGACTGGGCCACCGAACATTTCTTCACCTCCCAGACTTTGCAGAATGAATGTGTTGTTGTGTTGTACTTGAGTTATCATGAAAGGGTCGGTCCACAAAGAATCGAACTTGTTATGTTTTCCTTTATTCTGTCTGAGGGCGTCCCATTTCAAAACCCAATCACCAACCTGAAAATTATCTACCTTTGCCTTCCTGTCAAAGGTATCCTTTATCCTCTTTTGATGAGCCTCTGATTTGTCTACCAATTGTTCGTGGACCTGATGCAGTTCTACCAAATCGAGCATTCTTCTTACCATATCATTTGACTCAGTTTGCTCTTCCTAAAAGAATCTAGCCACTGGTAAAATTAACTAAACGGGAAAAATGGCATCAATCCCATAGACCAATTTGAATGGAGAGGTTCCTATGGACTTTTTGATAGTTACTCTGTCTGCCCACAGAGCAAATTTTAGTTTAGAATCCCAATTCTTTTTGTTCTCCTCTAACAGCTTTCTGATGATTCTGATTAAGCTCTTATTGGATGATTCGGCCAGGCCATTACCTTGAGGGTAGTAGGGGGTTGAATGTACCAAATGGATGCCCATTGATTCACACATGTCGACCAATGCATTGGTTTTGAAATTTGTTGCATTATTTGTTACCATCCTTTTGGGGCAGCCGAATCTACTCAAGATGTTTTCATAAAGAAATTTCATGACAACCTCGTGAGTGGCATTCCTGGTGGGAACTGTCTCTATCCATTTTGTAAAATAATCTGTGGCTACTAAGATCCACTTATGTTGACCACTAGACGAAGGATTTATCTCACCTATAAAATCTAAACCCCACTGCTAAAAAGGGCCATTCACTACTATAGGTCTCAAGGGCAGAGATTTTAGTTGTTGTTTTCCTGTGAATCTTTGACATTTATCACAAGCTTTGACGAAGGCACACACATCTCAGAAAAGAAAAGGTCAATAGTACCCAGCCCTTAGAATTTTATGAATTGTGGTCTTCAAGTAATTATGACTTCCACAAACACTTGAATGAAACTGATGTATAACTTCCACTGACTCTTATTTGTCTAAACATCTGAGTAGTAAACCAGTAGGGTCTTTCCAATATAACAGATTATTGTAAATGAAAAATTTGATGGCTCGGAGCTTAAGGGCTTGGGCTTGAGTCATGTTGAGTTCAGGAGGAACCTCTAGCTTTCGTAAAAAATGTATAATACCTGAGTACCATTCACAAGAAGACAAATGCTCTGACACCTGTTGATTGTTATGTTGTCCTTCTGCTGCCACCTCTGTCTGCAAATTCGTTGAATTTTCCCCTATGAAATTTATGTCCAGTAGCTCATGGTTTTCCTCCGTTAAAATCTTAGCAAGGCCTTGGCCTTTTACCAATTTGGTGGGCTTCACTTCAATGTTGAACTCAATCAACTTTACAATCCATTTAGCTCTCTTTCCATCAATATTAGGCTAAATCAAAACATCTTTCATGGAGGGTGAAGGAACATATGCAATGATTTTTTAGTGGAGGATATAAATTCTGAAAGATTTTAAAGATTTTATGAGAGCATAGGCTTGTTTTTCAATAGGATCATACCTTAGTTCAGCATCTCTGAGTGTTTTTCTGAAGAAGGCAACTGGGTGATCCATACTGTCATCATCTTTCTATAGCAGGAATGTTGCCACTGTGTCATAAGAAGCGAAGGAAACAATGTAGAAACTCTTGCTGTAATCCAGACTGATCAGAGTCGGGGATTCCATGATAGCCTGTTTGATATCCTGAAATAAATTCCTTGCGTTGTCTGTCCATTTTATCTCAGACCCCTTTTTCAACATACATGTTATGTGTTTTACTAACTCGGAAAAATTTGGAACAAATCTTCTAACAAAATTAATCTTACCGAGCAGCAATTGAATATCCTTTTTCGACCTTGGTAAGGACAGCCTCTGAATTGCTTCCACCTGAGCTCGATCAATTTTCACGCCTTCTACTGAGACAATGTGGCGTAGGAGCTTGCCTTTCCTAAGAGAAAAATGGGACTTTTTGGGATTCAATGAAATTCTGAACTTCCTGCACTTCAGAAAAACTCTTTTTAAATGTTTTAGATGCTCTTCATGACTGCTGGAATAAACTGTGATGTCGTCAAGATAGATGAGGACAAACTTTTCCTTCTCACCCATGAAAGCTATGTCCATGGCCCTTTGAAACGTGGCCCCGGCATTCATTAATCCGAATGACATTTTGGCGTACATGAAGGTACCCCAAGGAGTAGTAAAAGAAGTCTTCTCTTGGTCATCAGGATTAACAGAAATCTGGTTATAGCCAGAAAAACCATCTAGGAAAGGCATAACAGTAGCCCTTCTTTGCAGCAAATGTTCCATCTTAGGTAGGGGATAGTTGTCTTTCTTAGAGCATTTGTTTAGGTTTCTAAAGTCCACACATAACCTGACCTCGCCATTTTTCTTTCTCACTATTACTAGATTTGCAATCCATTTAGAGTAACCTGACCTCGCCATTTTTCTTTGTCACTATGACTAGATTTGCAATCCATTTAGAGTACCTTAAAGGGATTATGATCTTAGCATAAAGAAGCTTTTTGATTTCTCTTTCAATTATAGGCAAAAGAAGAGAACTGATAGGTCTGAGCTTTTGTTTGAAAGGGATGGTGTCATTTTCAAGTGGGATCTTATGTTGAATGATCTCAGGGTCATAAGTTTTCAGATCAGTATATTTCCAAGAAAAAACATCAGAAAATTCTTTCAAAATGCTGCCATATTCGAACTTCTGATCAGCAGTCAATTCAGAGGACAGATTTATGAATTTAGGTTGGCTTTCGCTTCCTATGTTGTGCTCATGAACAGCAGGTTCTTTCTCCTTCTTATATGGATTGTAGGGGACATAGTTATGATCAAATAGCTTTTCAAGAGGTACCAAACCCCGAGGTATATAATTGTTAGGCAGTTGAACAATATCATGCTGACCCAATTTTTGTTTTAGCTTGGGCTTCTGGGATTCCTCTACATTTAGGTTTTGTTTATCGACATGCATATCAGAAAATTCATCTACCACCTGGAGAAATCTATTAAGTTCATCATCATCTTCAAAAAAATTCCAGTATTTAATATTGTCGGGCAAAGATGGTCTATATTTGACTTGGATTTCATAATTGAGCCTAGGAGGCATGGGAGGAATAAACATGTTGGCTGAAATAGCAAGGGAATCTGCAAGATGATTCATATCTCTGGGTATATGAGACGAACAAAGTTCACTCACACAAGAATTATCCAAAATATATGGAATATAGTAACCAAATCCATATGGACAAATATATATGTAATAAGAATGAATAATAAGATATAGATCAGATGATTACAATTGAGAATGAGGGCCTGCTTATATACCCACACAGGGGTGCCCTTTACCAATAGTCATGTCCTTTGAGACATGACCTTTCATTATTAATAATTATTATTTATTAACTATAATTATGTTATGAATATCTATTTATGTATATTTTATGTTCATAACATTGCCTTCTCCTTAAAAATTCTTTGTCCTCAAAGCATAAGCACTGGAAAGATTCCCTTTGAACTTTTGTTCTAGCACACGATGTCTTCTCAAATCTTATGTGCTTGTAGTTTTGACTCGCGATGAAACAAGATGATATAACCTTCGAATTCCCAAACTAAGGTGTTGCATCTTTCGGGGAGTGATCCATCCCAAATCTACTTTCATTGGAATTGTTGGATGATTGATTGTTCCAAGTTGTTGATTTTGTCTTCGTTCTTTTGCAGTGTGGTATTTTATTTGTTGGTAAGAAGAACATTGGTTATTTTCCTCTTTTCTT
>SNQJ01S0018298.1:0-26212 GCA_010110895.2 Picea sitchensis | reverse complement strand
TTTATGTTCATAACAGTATATAAGAAATCTCAAAAATAGAAAAAGAATCTCTAATTTTCCATACCTCATCCCTGTAGGCTTTCAATATGACATGATTTGCTTGGAAAGTACTGTTTACTTGTATGATGAGATCCGCATCTCCAAACACCTTTAATCCTTTAATCCCCATCTCCTTGGCTATGTTTAATCCCAATATCAAAGCCTCATACTCTGCTATATTGTTAGTAGTTTTGAAATCAAGCTTAAAAGACAAATGCATAGCCTTTTCCAAAGGAGAAATCAAAACTACCCCTGCACCTGCTGAATCTTTGGTACTGGCCCCATCAAAATACATGGTCCAAACTGGAACACCCTTATCATCAGTTTGTTGTTTAGTGGGCTTCACAAGATGCAAAGGAGCTGATTGAGAATCATCTATCTGAAGAATGCATGAACCAAAGTCTATGTCTACAGCATAAATAGGATGATTTACGGAATTTTTTGCATCACTGATGATGTAGGCAAGTTGATTCTCTCTGTAAATTCTTTTTAGCTCTCCTCCAAACACCGAGATCGTAGCATACAAAAGATCCATATACAAGGTACCCCCTAACATTTTGCTCCATGGACTTGACAAGAGGAGTCCAAACTTGGGTGGGATATCATCAACCACCACATCCATTACCATGCTTCTCATTGGTAATTGGGCAAGGTTTATAACAAGGTCTTTTATGAGGCCAAGGAATCTGACTTTCCTAGAGTCAAAAGAGAAGAGATCATGATATGGCTTGGTGACCTCAAGCCCAAAATCATCCAACACTTCTTTGGGAATAAGATTATGTGATGCTCCTGAATCAAGCAAGCAGTTATGAAGGATCTTATCATGAACATTTAGGGATATATAGAAAGGTGGACAAGAATCATATCAATCTTCTATCATAGGCCCTATTGTTACTGTTGGCTTGTCATCTTGTAAGTTTACAAAATCAGCAGAAGAAGAGGTCTTTGGCTCAAGGGACTTCAGGATGGCAGACTTGAAAATGTCATTCTTCATAAGCTCGGTCAATGACATAGGTATTTTTACTTTCTGAATTTCTTATTCGAAATTGAAAGCGTATGATGATTTGTCAGAAGTTTTTTCCTCATTAGAAGGAGCTCTGAGGATAGCTTGCTCCTTGACTTGGGGTTGAGATTGCTTCTGCTGCTGTTTTGTAGAAATAGGAGTCTACTTCACAGGAGCAGCAGGTTGCTTGGCAGCAGCTTCTTTCTTCTTCACAGGAGCAGCAGGTTGCTTGGCAGCAGCTTCTTTCTTCTTCACAGGAGCAGCGGGCAATGGTTTTGGGGCAGCATTTTTTGATCTTAAATTATAACCTTGTTGATCATCTGTCTGATAGAAAGATTCTTCAATACCTGCCTCATGAATCTCCTGATCCATATGGGCTTCTTCACAATCTACTTGTGTCAAAAAGGAGGAATCATTTTCGTCACCAAAACAATTTATGCCATCTGCTTCTTCAACTTCATCATGAGATATATGTTGTTCCTCTTCTAGCATTGCATTTTGGAAAGGAGGTCTGATTCTCTGATCATCAGCTGCATTCTTGTCTCTCTAAAGGATCTGGACTTGTTGATTGTCCCTTCTGTAAGGGAAATCATTTGGAATTCTAGGGACAAAATCATTTGGCTCTTTTGTCCTTGCTAGTTGCTGATTTTGAATCTTCAATTTTGACATTTTAGATGTCAAGTTGTCCAACATCTTGGCCATCTTTTCCATTTTGCTATTAGAAGAAGAAGGGGGCTCAACAGAAAACTTCTTTCTCTCAACTTTTCCTTTGAGTTTTTGAGATTCCATAATATTTGATTCGACTTCGAGAGCAGCATCTTGCATTAAAGCAAGTGTGGATGATTTTCTTTCTCTAAGGATTAGACAAAAATATGGATCAAAAGTAGCAGAAAATGTGATCTTTGTTGATGCATCACTTGGCTTGATCTCTGCAGGGATCTTGCCAAACATTCTATTAAATCTTTTGATGAAGTCTGAGACCAACTCCCCATCTTCTCTTCTTAAGTTTCTGAATTTAGAAATCTAATATAGTAGATCTCTTCTTTATCCCCAGTGTTTTAAGAACACCTCATCTAGTTGCTCAATACCTGTCATTGAATTTTCCGATAGCTCTTTGAACCACTTCCGGGCTTGGCCATCCAAACTCTGCACAAAAACTCTGGTCCACACATCTTCTTTTGAAATGTTAATATTTTCAACATAAGCATAAAAAGCTTCTATATGTTCTTCAGCAATATAATCCCCAGCTCTGGTAAACTTTGGCATATATTTCTGATAATCTTCGGTTGGCATGGCAGATAAGGGATTGGGCAAGATAAGTGGAGCATACCTATTTGCTAAAATATGTTCCATCTTGGTTAAAGGGACAGCCAAGGCAATCTTGGGGGTTGATACAGAAGAATTTTCAGGAGATGAAGGTTGAGATGGGATGGCTGAGTTTAAATAAAATGGTTGTCTCACTTCACTTTGAGCAAAATTTTTAGAAATGGGTGGAAAATAAGAGGCCTTGTAAAACTGACCAAGCAATAAGGCTAAGCTTTCTTCTCCCTTAGAGGACAGATCATGTAAAATATCTTCGAGAATAGGCAGATTAGTATGAGTGTAGAAAACAACCTCTATAGGCTTTGTGGATGAGGAATTCAAAGAAGAAGAAGAAGAGGTTTCTTTTTGCTGAGGGGACCCTGTAATTACCTATTTAAGGTTGGATGTAATATCATGCTCAAAAACAGAGTCTGTAACATTAGAGGAAAGTGAATGCTCCTCAACCTTCAATTTTTCAGATAAAATTTCAATTTCCTGAGAACTATGAGTTTCAACAGTAGGGGATTCAACTAGAGGCCTTTTAGATATGAAAGAAGAATTGTCAGTTTGAATACCTGGATTTGATATCTTTGCAAATCCGGAAGCATGTCTTTGTAAATCCTTTCCCCTACTGATGATCTTCTCAGGGTCAGGAACTGGTGCTGCCAGTGGGCCTTCTTGGTTCACCCTGGTGTGAGCTCTTTTCGGAGCCACTTCGTTTCAATGAAGTCTCCAGATAGATGATTACAACCCAAATGATGTCCAGGCTTTGTCTATCATCAAAGCTAGGTCTATGTCGTCTCCCAAGGAAGTTGAGCTTCGATCTCCTCTCCCTGGAAATGGCGCCAATTTGTTATCACTCCAAGAAACTCGCCTAGGTTGTAAGTCAGAGATGTCTGGTAACTTAATCCTTTTGGAAACTATTCTCAATACGGTCTTAACTATATTCATGCAACACGAGGCCTTCAAGAGCTATTGTCAGATAGGTTTTTATAACAAATGGATAAGAAAACTAACCAATTAACCAAAACATACATAAACCATATATATGATGGGTCAACAAACTAGCCAAAGATGCTTATGATTCTTGCTTAACAATCAAAAGTAAGATGACAGTTTCCATAGGATCATTAAACACAGACAAAAGAACGAATTCCACTCATATGCATAGACAAAGATGAAAGAAGGTCTGACAGTAACAAATGAAAGAAGCTTGCAGGCTGATATATTAAAGAAAGTGTCTTTCATACAAAATAGTAGAATATAGAACTCAAAATCGAACCCTATGTTCATCTTCAGTTTCCAGCTTTATAGCCTTTACAACACAGTATCTAGATCCTGAATTAATGGATCAGATATGCCTAAAATAGAAAGTCAAAACTAACTTGCAAAAGATAAGGAATGATCCTCAAAATGAGGTCAATCCCACATTTCATGGTCCTCGTATCTTGTAGAGTCTTTGTGCAGTGTAGAATAGCCTTCCAAGGCTTATTGATGACTCTTCCAAGAGATAAAATTCGAATTTGTTGAGATGTGCAAAAAATCCCAATTTGTTACCACCAAAATAGGTGCCAAAACCAACTTGGCTACCTTTTGTAATCCTTATGCACCAAAAATGGATCTTGAAATTGAATATATAATTCATCATCTATCCATCATGAGTGTTTTCAAATGATTTGGATAGGAAAAACCTCGATCTGTGCAAAATTTAGTTTCCTCTATCCAGTTACAGGTTTCGGTGGTTAACACAAAGGGCTTCTGGGTGTAATAACTACTGAAAGCTCTGCTTTCGATGGTTATTGAACAGTCATCATATTCATCTAAACCACTGAAAACTTAGCTTTGTCAAAACTTCAAAATTTGCAAAAATGATTACCTTGATGCTTTATTGAGTTTTCAAGGTCTTTTGGATGATGCAGCTCTTCCTCGTGTAGATTTGCGAACTTCAATTTGTTGCGTGGAAGATTGTGGTATATCTACCATTGTTGTAGCAAACTCAGCTAAATTTTCCAAACCTATTTGCTCCTGTGTTGGAGGTTGAGAATCTTTTAATTTCAGCCTCAAAAGTCTAAGTTGTTTGTACAGCTTCATGTTCTACCTTATCAGCACCCTGTTCTTGTCCTTGATTTTATCATGCTTTTCCTTGAGACTTTGGTTTATGTTGAAAAGTTCTGCATTTCTTTCAGTCAAGTCTGTATTTTCCTTTTTAATAACTCTTTCTAAGACTTCCATCTCATAGATTTGTTTTAGGAGTTTATTGATTTTCTGAGCCTTAGATGCTTTAGGCTTGCTTGAAGAAGCTTTTGCTAATGGTTGACTTTGTTCATCTGGAGGAGTTGATGAGGGAAAGTTGGGATAATCTTCTGCAAATTTCTCAGCCTGTTCATCACCTTGTGTCTCTGCTAACTCCTACTCTGGCTCTGAGTCATTGTATGGTAAGTTTAGAGGGTTATCTCCTTTAGCAAGGTCCTTGGTCTACTCACCCTCAAACTGTAACTTTCTTTTGGTTCTTTTTCTTTTAGCAGAGGATGATTTTTTCGACTCTCTTGGTCGTGAGATAGCCTTCTTCTTTCTTAGAATTCTCTTAGGGGTGAGAGACTTCTTAGCAATGGACTTCTTCCCCTTTTCATCCTATTGAAAATTGGTTTGGAACTCATTCCAAAATAGGAAGTAGTTCCAGTCTACTTATTTCTTCTTCAATGACTCTTTAATAATAAGTGTAATCAAACCCTAGTGTGACAATCTGCTGGCCACCTTAGTAAGCTTTGCCTTGACTTGTCTGGCCATTTTGGTGAGAGATTTGTGTAGGTATAAGGGAAAATTGACAGGAGACCTGCCTGTAAAATGATTCAATAACTTGAAGTGATAAAACATGACTCTGTTGTATCTACCTTCACAAGTGATATAGACAAAGATTTCCTTCAGGAGAGATTTCCACTTGGGTTCCAGATAAGACATTGGTATGTCTTTTTTCCATATAAGATCCTTTTGCAAAGGCTGTAGGTAGGATCTAAATTCAATGTTTGAAGGCAAAGTTGATTTGAACCGGCAATCCCCTGTTCTAGGGAGACCATTGAACTCAGCTATGGTTGCCTCATCGACCACAAACTCCTCTTTTCCCACTGTTGCTTCAGCCCTTAGAACTGGCCCTCATCCATCCAATTCATCCCTTAGAACTGGCCCTGCTTTTGGCATTTAGTAATTGCTAACCTGTACCTGTGACTTAGGAAAATCTTTGTGCCAGGGGGACAAAGACTCTATGATTTAGGGTGATAGGGAGTATGACTTAGAGTAAAACAAATGAGACGGGGTGACTCAGAGTTCTGATTGCATAGCTCAATCACAAACTGAATCTAAACAACAGACTCACTGAATACAAGCCGAAAATTTCGAGTTTCGGTGAGATGTAAAATTAAATTGAAATAGTATGCGATTCGAACTACCTGATGACTCGACTTGGCTTGATTGGTATGACAATTGGCTCAATAAAGATCTATCGAACTCGAACTCCACTCAGAAATCACCACAAAAAATGTTATTATGGTCTCTGAATATGCGTTTGCTTGATGAAATCACGGGCTCAAGACTGTCACAATGACTCTCGGATTCGAATTGATAATTAATGGAATCAAAAAAGAGATTAATTGGGGTCATAATGGATCTGTGTCCTCATGACTCTAGATAGTGAGGGGCTATGCGACTAATCATTTCTATTAGTCGGGAATCACACATGAGTTTTTGTGTCTCTGTCGAGCCTTAATTATGAAATGACAAATGTAGTTAAAAAAGGACAACAGGGTATCAATCTTCAGATAGATGCAATAATATCGTGCATACCTTACCACCTCCATGGAATTTCAACGGTTACGTCTTCATGATTACGCCAATTGACAGCTAGCTCGTGAAAAAGCATGGGCTTTTTATTTTTCCCGTGGAAATCTTTTCGATGGTTAACTAGGTTTTTTCTTTTCCCCTTAACTACCAAGAACGAAGGTTTTTGGTGGTTCATGAGCGCTTTTGAGGCTCACCTAAACCACCGAAACCTGAGATTATTTCTTTTGCTTGACAAAACCAAATCAAAAGTTCTTTCCAAGTTTATTTACAAAAAATAGACTCTCTAACATACCTAAATAAATTTAGAAATAAATTTTCTGGACCACAGTTTATCACCTAAAAAGCAAAATCTCCATCAATTTGTTTGACGAGATAACAGACCACTAAAAAATCTAATCCTTGCGCCCGAAAAAATTCAGTGTATCTCCACAGAAATGTTGTTGAGTTGATGTCATAAGTCGATGAGAACATTCCCTTGCTCCAAATTATGTTAGGAATGAATGCTGGAGGGAGATGATATAATCTTCTGTAAATCATGTTTTAATGTGTTTTAATAGGAAATCTCTAGGAGCCTTTCGCTTATTAATTACCATCTTTTCGAACCTGTATGGTAAGTTATTAGCATTAAAAGCATAGTAAATGTGCATTGGGAAGGGCGTGAGGGTGGCAGAGATGGACGGAGGCAATATGTGACTTGTGATTTTTGTGAACCCGGGAAAACACGAACATAAGATCCCGCAATCGTATGAGGCACAAAATTGGCTAAGTGTGGGATGGTGTGGCGATTGGATGGATTCATGTAGGAAAAATGACACTTAGGAAGTTTGGGGAGTCCAGGGGTCGAAATGTAGATCACGGAACTGTTTGGTGCAATCTGTCTATCACGGAACACAAAAACATGAAATCTCAATCCCGTCAACTTGGGAAACCATGATCGTAGAATCGGCTAAGTATGGAACAACACGGCATTCGGTCGGACTCGTGATGTGAAGTTGTATATGGACGTGAGAAAATGTAAGTCCTCCAACCCGGGAACCCGTAGTCTAAAATGCGACTAAGTGTTATAACTAAAAAGGGGATAGTAAGAGGGAAAAAAGAAAATTGAAAAGTCGAGTAAGTGTAGAAGGGGAAAAAGAAAAGGAGAACAGAAAAGGGGAGGGAATTTTTCGGAAGCAGGAAATGACCTCAACAAAACCCAAGACCTTGACTGAGACCATCAGGAAGGATAAATACATGTATGAGCAAGGCCAGGGCAGAGAATCCATGCAGAAATCTTGGAAGGATAAGAAGAAGGAGAAGTTCGATCAGAGGAAGAAGGGATTCAAACTTCCTTTCAATAGAAATGAGCCTAATAAAAATCATCAAGATCGGTATACCAAGGATGAATCTAAAAAATAATACTCCTTGGGGAAAAGGGGAAGACCACCAATCCAATGTTGGGAATGTAAACAAGATCACATGTACAAGAATTTCCCACACAGAAAGGACAGAGTGAAGACCGTGCACGACATCCAAGAGGCTACAACAGTCGAGGACATGGGAATAATTTATGCAACCTTAGATGATCGACAAGAAGAATATGAATCCAATGTGATCGAGGTGGAAGGTAAGATCATAAATTAGCATGTTTCTATTTTAATTGATTCAGGAGCAAGTCATTGTTGCATTGATCCTAAAATAGTGTATAGATTACATTTGGATAAAAGTAAGCTTGGGAAATCAAGTTTGGTTCATCTAGCCACTGGAACCAAAAGGAGAATCCATGATATGGTCATAGGTTGTTACATAAGTCTTAATGGTGTGAATACTAGTGTTGATATAAATATCATACCATTGGGGTCTTATGATATTCTAATTGGAATGGATTGGTTGGACAAGCATCATGATGTCCTAGATTGTCACAGCAAGACATTTACATATCTTGATGGAGATGGAAAACAAAGCATTGTGAAGGGAGTTCCAAGACTCATCTCTATAAGGGAGATTTCATCCTTACAGCTGAAGAGATGTTTCAAAAAAGGATATAAATTGTATGTAGCCCATGTGGAGGAGCCAGAAAATACAAAGGGGCCCAGCCTTGAATATTTCTCGGTACTACAAGAATTTAAGGATGTATTCCAAGAAATACCAAGGTTGTCACCAAAAAGGGAGATAGATTTATTTTTAGCACAGGGGCAGACCCAAGGTTCAATGCTTCAACGACGCACCAACAAAACCCTAACTATCGACCTTTTCGACAACACCTGTGAAGCAGATGAAGTCTCACCTGAGGTAGAGGCGGGGGGGTTGTAGGACTCAGGTGTCTACAACCAAGTTGGGACACACATCTATGATTACAACACTTAATAGAGCACTTAGCCAACAACATGCATTAGATTATGAGTCTCATTCACATCGCAGATTAACCCTTACTAAAGATCACTGCAGTAACAATCAAGATCAAGTATTTACAATCACTTAGCACATAGCATTAGCTCAGATATATCATTCATACTACCAATAAGCACTAAGAAAAAACATTAGATGCATTCATCCTACATTATATCATAGCACTAAGTGGATAACCACATAAACAACATCGCACAAAGCACATCAAGACGCAGAATATACGTGGTTCACCCCAGTGTGGGGCTACATCCACCAACTACCTCTTCTTTTGTATTTGTCTTCAATCTTCTTACAATTATCTACTCCTGTGCAAAAAGACACAGAGCCCAACTCCACAGAGGATAGGATATCTACAAGCTGTGCACCAGATCCTCCTTCCCAAAACCAGGTCAAGGCACAGAGCCAACTCCTTAGCAGCATGGAGCAACTTATGAAACACTTGTAATTAGCTCTGCAAGCCTTAACATACTCTTTGCACAAAGCCAACTAGTCATGCACTAATCCAATTGCTACTTCTTACATCACTTGCACTAAGCTTCTACTACTTTCTACATTACATTCATTCCTATATATACTTTTACAAAATTCCCTAAACATGGGTAAACCCATGGGCCGACATCCCATAACCCATTACATAAACCCTATTAAACCCTTTGTTGGGTCCACAAGTCCACAAAATAATTCAAACCCCGCAATCTCATCTCCGCCTAGGCGCTCCATGTTCGACCAACCTGTCGAAGTCCCAAAAGTGGTCAAACATGAACAATGTTTCCTCAAAACATGGTCAAGGGCCAACAAGCCCCCAACACTCACCTGTGACTCATCTCCTGAGTCACTCGGATATAGGCAACGCTGCTTAAAAGGACTCGAGCTGCCTCAACTTGTTGCTTCGCCAGAGCTTCCTGCTCGACGAACTCCTGAATCACTTGCTCTATAAAAGGCTCTTCCAGGAGTTGTTCCACTGTTGCAACCACTTGGTCTAGCTATGAGCCTTGTCCTTCAATCTCTTCAAAAATTGTGCAGGATTCGTCCTGCACCAGCTATAGTCTCTGTGTAACCTCTGTGACTCTGCTCTGGATGGTAGTAACATGTTGTTGGACTGTGCGTTGTTCCTGTGATATTTTCATCCTCTCGACTGCAGTGAGAAGCTTCATTTGTGCCTGCATGGTGGATGCCTATTGGAGTCATGTGATGCAGTGGATCAGCGTTGGATCCATAGTCACGCGCTTGTCAAGCCACATATATTCTTCATGGTAACATGACAGGAGGATTTTAGCGCAAGCGTTAACCTCCTGATGTCAGCCAAAGTGAGGGATCTTCATCATGTTCAGTATCGTTGATTGCGTGAGCTCTTTAATCCACGGCTGGTAGACTATGTGCGGCTTCTTCCCAATCGTTCTCATCAAATACCTATGTGGCGCAAGCATCGAGTAGTTCTTCCTGTCTCTGAGGTTAAATTCGTTGTTCTTCAGAGCTGGGATGTGTCCTAACTAGGGTCTAAGTACGTGTATCCCCTTCGGGATGTACATGGTGATCAACGTATACTCAAAGTCACATGAGATATTGTCGTAGTTCACTGCGCCATCCAAAGGCGGTATGTACTCCAGCAAGACCGACGGGATCTGCTTCGTGTTAGCCAGATCGTCACGGTGTTTGCTTCGCTTCTCAGTAGTGTGACCAGAACGTCATCCAGTCGAGGGGGATGCTTGCAATCCACCATTCGATGACGCCTGTATTCCTACATACATGACTCTCTTAGCCATGAGGTCTACAAGAATATCCTCCACAGACTTCTCTAACGCCCTCGGTTCACCCGACATTCGCACTTGTAACTAAATAGATCGGGTAGGCAAGCAGAAAAGTGAGGTAATCAAACGGATGGCGAGATCTAGAAATCACAGCGTAATATGCAGTTGATTCTCAGTTAGCTCAAATAATCACGAGTGGTAAAAATTGGTCCCAACGCAGCGTCCAACGGGTTAAACAAGCAAGTGTCGTAACAGATTCCTCCAACGGGAAAGAATGTGTCCATCAATGTGAATCTGTCCATTATGGCACGATCTCAACAGTCGATTCGCTCATAACTGTGTTTTCTAGTCGTTATGGGGCGTTATTATAACGATCGGGGCACCTCCAACGGTCATATCGCTTTGTCGTGGTGAAGTCCCATTCTGTGTGGTTTTGTTATTCTGGCGAGGTTCAAGTTCTGCAGATCTGCCTCCTGGGAAGTCTTTTCTGGAACTTCCCATAGTTTTTCTAACTTGTCTTTCTTCTTACTAAGCTTCCTTGTCTTCTTTCCTGTGATCTGAGTCTATGGATTCCTCTTTCCATTCTTATTCTTATCTTTTCTTAGCATGGTAACTTTGCATTGTCGATGTTCTTTTAAAGGGTTCAACGGTAATACCTCTTTGCTTACTATCTCCTGGGCGGACATACTTTCTTCTTCCATGGATAAGTCCTTCAACTCTTCTTGCACTCTTTCAAAGTTGACAACTACTTCTCTTTCATTTTGTTGTTTCGACTCAACTTCTCGTTCTTCTTTCAGTCGATCTATTCTTCGAGCTATGAAATCCCTTAGTTCTTGTTTTTTTTGTTTTGTGGCTTATTCCTCTCCTTTTCTTCTGATCTGATCTTTCTCAATCCAAGTCTTTCCTAATAAAAGTGGGAAAGGGGCGTTGTTCTCAACAAACCTAATAACTTCAAAGTCCTCTTTTGTCAATGTTTCATGAGAAAGCATAGGTATATTAGTAACTCTTCCACATAGGGTTATCTTCTTTCCTTTAAACAAGTCTATCCTTCCCAATGAAGGTATCATAGCAGGCTTTCCCAAACTTTCCCAAGTGCTTTCTAGCATAATATTCACATCTGTTTCTTCATCCAATACACAGTCTATGTCGAAGTCTTCTATTCGTGTAACTATGCGTTATTTTTCTTTCAGGATCTCTGGTAAACTAATGTCTTTGTGATCATCCATTACTTCTTTTAACTGTATTAACATAGTTTCTGACTCTTTTTCTATATCGTTCTTTCACATATCGTAAGTCTCTTCTTTATAGTTTTCTTGTCTCATGTTCATCTTTTCAACTTTAGCAATCATTCTTGGGCAATCCTCAACCTCATGACCAATAGCTTTACAACAAAGACAAATAGGACCTGTACGAGGGCGTTCCTTAGCAATATGTCCCAGCCTTCTGCAATTATAACATAGTGTCAATCCTCTCTTTATTTTAAACATGCCTCAGCCTTTCCTGTACTGCGCACTGGGATCATAGTGTTGGACCTGCAATCCACAAAAATTCTTTCTAGGTTCGTGCATCCACTTATTATTCCAAAAATTCTTTCTATGCATAGGAATAACATAATTTTCTCTATTTCTATGAAATCTATTTAGATCAACTCTTTCTTCTAACTGTGCCCTTGTTTTCGGACTAGGAAAAAATCTATCAAACATACCTAGATTCATACATTCGAAGTAAAAATTTCCACTTATCTTACCTTTACCAGAGCACAAAGCTTTAAGATATTACCTCTTTTCTTTAGATCCGGGTCTTTCTTAGCGCAGAGCTTCGCAAGTCGAGTAGAATAATGCATGTTGGGTGTTATCGACTCCCTTCTCAGGTTATTTGAGTTATTGACCCAGGGTTCATGTCATTCGAGGTTCCAACAAATCCTCTAACTATAGGCCCTCCTGGTAAACTAGAAGGCAACGCAGCGCCCGGAAGGTACTACGCAGTCTCACCCGAGATAGCTATAGATGGTTGACTATAAGACTCAGGTGTTTACAATCTAGGACAGAGTAGGGGATAAAGGGTTTCTTGATCAAGGCCCTGTTCTACGAACTGTTACTGTAATCTACTTGTTCCTAGGAATCGCATCCGTATAACTCAAAATATAAACAGATTCTAATAATGCATTTGGTTATTCCTCAATCATAATCATCTATTGCTTTAAATATATGCAAACATTCAACACATTACACAAATATTACCGTGGTTCACCCCTCCTGGGATACATCCACAAAGATTTGGCTCTTGGCTCTTTTATTATGGTAGTTCTTGATTTCCTTGTGCCACACACGTACAGTTCTCTGCAAAAGTGGGTAAGATCTATGTGAGGTGAACTAGATCGCAATAGGCTCTACAGCCTGCAGTCTAATCCTCAGATCTACCTTCCCTCATATCTTTCTTTCTCAACATCTTACAACACTCGGTTCATACAACTCAAAACCCTTCACGTATCACCAACAACAATACTCTAAAAAATCACTCAATAACAAACGTAATCCTCACAAAAACTAACCTAAAATCAACAACCCTATATGATACTTTCGTATCTATATTTATACATTTCAAGCTCTTCATCCACTTATAGAATATTACCAAAACCCTAACCCTTCTTACGCTAGGTTTTTCTCCCATGCGCGTATTGTTCTTCCTCGAGCTATCGCTTTCCTCTGTGCATGCTTTCTTGCATTCGCGCATGCTGATCTTTTGTCAGTTGTCACTTCAGTTTCCTACACACTTTTTTTCCCATGATCATCCTTCTTTCCACTTCGACCTAGTGCCAACAGGCCCCCAACATTGACATGTGACTCGTCCCAAGTCACCTAATTGCGTTGTGCTTCCTCGATCTCCCTAGTGATCGTCTGGAACTTCTCCTGCAATTTTGCTGCTTTTGTCAGTGCCTGCACGGTTTTCTCCTTGATAATATCGATTGTTTGCGCTGCTACTTCTTCATTTATCATTCCTGCACATTCTATTTGAGTCTATGTTGACTGTGTTATGGCTTCTTCTGCCTACTCCAGTACTACTGCTATCTGTTCGTGCAACGGTTCTATTTGAGCCTGAAGCTCATGTTTTTGTGTTTGTGCAGAGAGAAGTTTTGCCTGTAACTTCTTTAACTCTTGTGTCCCCTTGACCTGTTCTAGAATTGGGATGGTTTTTTGGTGTTGCTTGAATTCTTGGATTGTTGCATTGATCCTTTCCTCCCCCTTGTCCCATTTTTGGACCTGTGAGTCCTCTTCCAGCTTTGTCTAGAGTTGCGTTGCTTTATCCAACAAGTCAGTTGTTGTGCTGACCTGTCTTTCCAGCTTCTGTAGTTGCACTGTTTCTTCCTGCTTCCTCTTCTAATTTACTATTGGTGGAGTTGTTGGTCTAATCTATCCACAGAGAGTCTCGATCTCCTTTTGATATTGATCAATTGCCTGCACAATATGATCGATCTTTTCTGTCGTTGGGAGTTCACTTCCTTGCGCAGTAGTTGGAATTTTCCCAAAAATGTCTTCCACTCTGTGTTTTAACGCATTTTTGCGTTCCTTCTCCTCCTGCATTTCATATTTTTCCTGCGCGCAAACTGTTTCTAGTGTTTCCTTCTTCTTTGTTGTTTCTTGTAGCGCGACCAAGTTTTTATGTGCTCAAGACTATATTTCATGGTCGACGCTAACCTGCAATTGGTATAAGGCCTTCGCTGGCATCCATGTTAGGAACAATTGGATCTGATCCAAATCCTTCAGTGGTGTTTGTCCCACAATCTCATCCATTCATAGCATGCTCGGCTTTATGTAAACCATGGAATGTGGCTTCGGAAGAAATGAGTCGTGTTCTCCTACCTCCATTCTTTTTGTGGTTTGTGTGCTCGATGGCTCTATGCCTCTGCTGCTACTTGTAATCTGGGCTTCTCCGAATTTCTTCAGGAGTTGCCCCATGTTTTCCAGCTCCTTCTGTAGTTTATCCCTGTGGTGCACTGCATGATCAAAGTCCTCTGTGAGGCAATCCTGAACCATTCTGGAAATCATCTCGCCATCGTCCTCTGTGATTGTGTATTCTAGTGGTGGTCATTGTGCCTTTGATTTCTTGCGCGCACCTATTTCCTATACTGTTGGTCTCTTAGTTCCCCCTGGTTCCTATGTGATGGGGTTTGTTGCGGTTTCCTGTGTTCCCTCGGTTGGTTTCTACTGTTCATTGGTCGGCTGAGTGGTTTTTGCTCTCCCCTTCTGGGTCCCTGGCTGCTCTAGGCCGCCCTCTATCTGAGTAGACTTGATTTGGCCCGTTCATGGTTTCTTGGGTATTGGGACTTGTGGAGGTTGTGTTTCCGCCTGTGGAGCCCCTCCTTCTGTTGTTTGTCTCGGTACTGCTCTGGGTATGGTTGGGATCTTCCATTCTTCCGGCCACTCGTGGATGACCATGTCGATGTCTCCCTTGGTGACGTAGTATCACATTTGTAGCCACTATTTATGTGGGTCATGTCTTGGTTGTATCCACATGGCTTGTCACCTAGCCTAGAAATTGGTGATGCCCACGTATCACGCGAAAGCCTCTGGTGTTATCCTCCATGCTCGGTTGATTGCTTCCTGCATTTCCCGTAGGTAAGCTTCGAATATAATTCCATTTTCCTTCTTATTCTTGGCCAGTGGCACAGATTTCAGGACGCAATATCTCTCTCGTCCTGGATGTGGTGTGGTATAGAAGGTGACATGCTCTGGTTCTTTCCATCCCATGAAAGCGATGAGAGTAATCAGCCATGAGTAACGAAATTTTGTACCTGCTTCCTGCGCATCTTTACAGTCTATTTGGAACAAGTTTGACAGATATGGAGCCCAGCTCATGAAGGTGCCTTCTACACACTGAGTTGCAACTGCGATGACTCCTGCTGGAACTTCATCTTTACGACATTTTCTTAGCAGTTTGCAGGCTAAGATCTTTGCTCCCAGTTGTGTCGCGACATCAATAATTCGCTTGATTATAATGCCTCTTGTTCCCTTGTCGGTGCCATATTTCTTCTTCATTTCTTCTGCCAATGCTTTTTCCTTGGACTTGTCATCCAATATTAGCGCGGGATCCTTACCCTAGATGGGTAGTCCTATAATTTGCGTAATAAGTTCAATAGTTATGGGGACGAGTTTGTCCAGCAATACATCCCCTCCATGCGTAACTGCTAACAGTTGCTTGATGCATGTCGTCGCATATTGGCCTCTGCCAAAGTGTGGTATCTTCAGCAATCCTAAGATTCTGGTTCTATCCAGTCCAGCTGCCCACTTGTGTGGCTTAGTGATAGTTCCTCCGAGAGGGTTCACAGCTATTGTCTCCATAAATACTTGTGGTGCAAGCTCTGGATATTTTCTTTCATCCTCTACATCACAGTCAGAAAACTTGAGCTTCCCGACGTGACCCAATAGCTGCGAGTCCACCTATATTCCCACTAGTGTGCGAGGTAGCACAATTTTTGCAATTGGTTTCTTTCGAGGCAAGCTCAGTATCTGAATCCTATCTTCCTGTTTTGTTGGCTGGTTCAAAGTTCCAGCAGCTTCTGGTTTCTCCTTCGCCATCCATTCTTCCCAATCCATGCCCATTTCACCAGTCATCTCGGCCAAAAAAGAAAAGTCTGGGATGGGTATTTTTGGAACATATGGTTGGACTTCTACTTTTGATTTCTATGTGCTTCCGTTTATTTCCATGGCTGCTTCGGTGTTTTCTGGCTATCCTTCCTTATGGGTTCCTATTGCTTCATTCTGAGGCTCCTGCGCCGCTGCTAGCGTGTCCTCTTTCATGGATTTCACTTGGGGATGTTGGATCTCTTCCTGGATTGGTGTTGATTTGACTGGGATGTCCTCTGGCAATGGGATTTCGTCAATATCAAAAATCTCTGGTGGTTGATGCTCGTTGTCTTCCCGTGTTCCTCGTGACCTAGTTTGAACCCTAGTTAGTCTGACTGTCTAGCTTGGTTCTGCGAGCTTTGGTGGTGCCATACTGGTGTATGTCGAACATTTTCTTGGTTTGAATAGCTCAGATAAGCTCTGCGATCTCGCTCTATGCATTCGGGCTGCTATTTCTCTTTATTCGTTCTTCTTTTGCAAATAGACTAATTGTTTCTGTGATCATGTGTTGTATGGGTGTGCCATGAAGCTTGTTGAGGACACTTCCTAACTTGTACGATTAATTCACCATAAGTGTGGGTTCAATGCATCTGCGGCGGTTTTGTACCTGCCCTAATGGCTACTTTGCAATCGCTAGTTGGCGTGTTTAGTGTGACATCCCATCCGTCCTTGCCTTGCTTTAATTATGTCTCATGTTGTCTTGTCAGTGTGCTTTTGTTGACTTTCCTTTTCCCACTTGTCTCCCTTTCCGATATGGTCATCGTCTTTTCCCTCACTAGTTTGTGTTTCGTATGCGGCTTGTCTGTCATGCCGCGTATTGTTTTTAGGCTCTCTTCTTCTTCTTTTTTATTTACCATTTACTGTGTGGTGGGTAGTCGACTATCCTTGTATAGCTTCAGCCGGCTCCCATTGATCATTCCTCTGAGGTATGCACCTACTAGACTTTCAACTATACATCTCCTCCATCTATGACAACTTTTACCTTGTATGGTCCTAGCCAATGCATTCTCAGCTTTCATGGGTGCTGCAACACTTTACTGTCGTAGAGAAATACTAGATCTCCTTCATTGAACATCTTTCTCTTGATGTGGCGGTCGTGCCACGCTTTGTCTTTCGCTTTCTATACTTGTTGATGGAATCCTACCAAGATTCGTCTTCCTCCATTGACAGTAATTGATCCAGTCGTTCCTGAACTGCGCCTCATTCTTTCATTTGTGTGATAGCTGCTACACATAGACTGGGTATTAGAAATTCTAACGGCACTACTGGTTCTTGACCATAGACCATTTTGAATGGTGTGTGACCTGTCAACTTTTTTCATGTGGTTCTATACGCCCATAGTACTGTTGGTACCTTGAGATCCCAATCCTCCCTGTTGACGCTACATATCTTCGTCAGGGCGTTCTCTAGAATTTTGTTGAAGGCTTCTACTATGCCATTATCCTGTGGGTGATATGGTGTGTTTTTTTGGTGATGAAATTTGAACTCTTCAAGCATCACTCAGATGGTGTTGTTGATGAAGTGCGTTCCTTGGTCGCTCATCAAAATTATTGGGCACCCAAATCTAGTAATTACCTGTTCGAAAAGAAAGTGGGCAGTTGTCTCTGTGCTACAATCTTTTACTGGTGCGGCTTCCTCCCATCTTGTTAAGTATTTCGTCGCGGTGATAATATATCTCGCCCCTGTTCTCTTGGCGGGTGGGTTAATGGGTCCCACAAAGTCTATTGCCCATTTGTCGAATGCCGAAAGTGTCACTTACGGTCGTAGTGGCATCTCATCCCTACTGTTGGGTTCACCGACCCATTGATAGACATCACATTGCTGACAATATTCTTTCGAGTCTCTATGTATCTTTGGCCACCATAATCATGTGCAGTATCTTTTCCTTCATAATGCCCTCCTGCTATTCATTCATGGGCTTCTGCTAAAATTCTTGGTCGTTCATGGTCTAGTACGTATCTTCGTAAGATGCTATATGCACCCATTTTGTATAGATTCCATGCGATCAGCTGATATTCGGCTGTGCGGACTACCAGGTTCTTCTGCGCAGTGGTATATCCTTGTGGCGCAGTCCCTGTACTCAAGTATTGGATGATCTCTTGAAGTAATCGTCATCAATCTGTACTGAGAAGAGTTGTGCATCTAGAAAGTTGTCTTCCAAATTCATTGGTTCCTCTCCATTTGTGACCCTCAATAGGTGGTCAGGCCCTGCATTCAGTTTTCCTGGTTTGACTATTACCTCGAAATCAAATTCTTGAAATAGCAGTAACCATAAATAGATTCTCCCCCCCAACACTGGCTTGTTAACTAGGTATTTCAGGGTTGAGTGATCTATAAACATCTTAAATTGTTTTCCCAATAGATAATGTATGTATTTCTGTAGTGCATAAACCATAGCTAAGCCTTCTCTTTCCGTCATGTTATAATTTTGTTCTGAGTCTGATAATTTCCTTCTTGCGAACGCTATCGGGTGATCCAAGTCTCCTATTCCTAGTTGCACTAAAATAGCTTCAAGTGTGTTGGGCTCTAAAGATGTCCTAAAATATAACCTCTATGCATCATCCAAAGGTAGGCACTGGCACAAGCGTTTTACCTGTTGCAGGTTCTTACCTTTTGTTTTCAATACCCGTCCTCCAGAGATGCAACCCCTACAAAGGGACAACAATCGTAACAAAAGGAACAACAATCGTTATGTTCAAAGGAACAACAAAAGGAACAATAATCGTGACAAAAGGAACAACAATCGTTCTGTTCAAATGAACAACAAAAGGAACAACAATCGTGACAAGAGAATGACAGTCGTTATATTGGACCGAACTAATGTTGTATTAATTGAGTTGTAGTACTTGCTCAACTATCTAATTTGTCAACCTAGGGTTCGTAAACTGAAGAAGCACACGCAAAGTATATGCAAGATTGAAGCGGGACTAATATAATCTAATGTTTAAGCTACAACTGAAATTGAATCATTAATCTAATACACGATTGAAATTGAATCATTAATCTAACACACGACTTGGAATTGAATTAATATAGTTGCGTAAATGAAATTAATTTAGGAATGAGAAATTGCATGAAGGAAATTAATCTAGAAATGGAGAACTACATGAAGGAAGAGAAGATACAACAAGTGAAGAGTTGAATGGCATAACAACATATGAGAGCTCTCACCAATGAAGCAATCTTACATTCAATAATCAAATCAATCTTCATAACAGAATAATGAAAGCATGAAAACGAAAACCATGAATCAAAACTAAAAATTTCTTTCTCTTTCGAATCCTAATGACTACCATTAATGACTACTTTAATTCTCTACTTACAACTGAAATCTCATGAAGAGAGAGCACTCTCTTTTATACATGAGAGCCTTGAAGATAAGATAATCATCTAATTATTACAGATCCACTATTCTCTCAACTATTTTCCCATTATTACAAAATATAATCCCTTCAAATCCTCACACATATCTCTCATATATCTTGGATAAAATATTCCAACCAAATCTCCATGATCTTCTCCTTGGAATGGGATTGAATTATCTCCTCAAATCTTGAAATGGTGGAGGAAGTATTCGAGAAGTGCTTTTGAATTAATCCTTCTCATATTCCTACACATTACAAACCTCACACATATTTGAGATATATATGAAAACATGTTGATTTTCTAACATTTAATCACAAATTCCTTTTAAATACTAAAATGAATAAAGTGGAGAACAATAAGGTGAAACCCAAGTATATTTATGGAAATTATATCGTGAAAGGTTAACGGGGTGATGAAATGTGGAGAATGATGAAGGGAAAGATGGATGAAAATAGGACATTTATGAGCCCCAACATGCCCCCCAACCTAACTTGTTGCATATCCTCATGCAACCATGCATGGATCTCCTCAAGAAATCTTTGGCATCTGAATGTTGGCTTTGAGTGATGATAATGAATGTTTTCCAGGATGGGATTTACATGAGTAACAACTGACATTTTTCTTATGGTTGGTTCTTGTGTACAACCATGAATATAAAGAATATTGGTTCTTGTGTTTACAACATTCATTTCATTATTTGTTCTCTTGCTGTTATGATAATAATTTTCCCATATTTTTACTGGAAAATATATGCTATCAATGTGCATAAGGAAAACATCACTGAGTATAATAAAGCTCTTTATATATACACATTCATTTCATTATTTGTTCTCTTGTCGCTATGATAATAATTTTCCCATATTTTATTTTTTTTTTTTTTTTTTTTTTTTTTAAGTAATTATATATATATAATAAAGTTTTATATATATATATATATATATATATATATATATTTAATCATGTCGATATGTATATCGTACTTTATGAAGCAAAGTGAAACAGAGTATCATTGGAAAAGAACTGTTCATAACCGGAAAATGAGATGAAAAATGGAATGGGATGGTCATGGGAAATGGAGTGATGATAGTGAATAAAAATCCCTCACCCAGTTCCCTTTCCCTTTCACTTCTATGACCCATGCCACATTGCATGAGGACATGAAGTGAAAAGGAAAGGGAACCTAGTGAGGGAAGTTTCCAACTATTCATTGCTAGCGCTTGAGGAATTACACGATTAAAGTTTTAGAAAATAACATACCCCCACTTACCCAAAATGTTGGATGAACTATGAAAGAGGAATATGGATGATGCGGTTGCTGAGCATAGAACATGTCATTGCTACAGATCATGTGAAAAGTGACGCTTGTTGTAGCTAAGGACCTGCTGTCCGTTGGATCGAGAACGTGAAGTGAGGAATCAAGTGATGCCGAATGAATCATGGGAAAGAGGATGTATGAAAGTGGAACCGTGGTAGTCTCATATGGCTAAAGTCATGTTGTTGTAATTGTTTATAGAACAAGAATGGCGCCTAAAAATGTTGGGCCTAAAGATGTCATAAAATACACTCACCCTATACACAAATAGCCCACATGTACACACACCCTATACAAAGACAACAAGGGACATCAAAAATAGGGAGCCAGGAATCCAAGACTTTTGTCGCCAAGATCTCCAAGATGTTTAAACTTTGATGCATCCATGAGATCCTCCTTCACTCTCTTCTGAATAGATCTTCAATCATGCTCAAGAGATCCACATCAATAAGATGCCTCACAAGAAGCTCTCCATCAATACTCCAAAAGATATTCACAATAAGCTCTCCATTGATCCACACAAAAGGATTCTCAAATTAAAATGTACATTTTGCCAAGAGATCCTAGCTTCTTATTTATACTTTCATCTTCTCTAGGTTATTTAACCCATTTTTAGGTTACTTAACCCATTTCTAGGTCACTTAACCTATTTTCCTTATTTTAGGTTAACCACTTTCCATGAATAGAAAGTTCTCCAATACTCTTTATTATTTAAATATTCCTTCTTGATTTTGTCACTTCATTTTATCATTTTAAATAATCTTCTAGATTTTTTCACTTTTACTTTATTATTTAAATAATGATTTCTTCTTTTCAAGCACTTTGAGTCCTTGACCTTTTGGGGCTTCAAGCCATCATATGAGGGTCCTTCAACTTCATAGAGCCATAACTCTCAAACCATGAGGATTTATGTGACATTCCACATACCAATCGAAATGGCATGTCAAGCACTATCCATCTAGGATAGTTTCACCAACAACTTCACCGATCTTCATCTCATTAATCCACATGCAAGCATGGGTCCTCCAAGCTGTCTTCTAGGATAACTCAATCCGTAAAGCGTCTTCCCGTGAGGGCTTTCACCATAAGGGGACCACTTTGGAGTTCATCCATTTGTGCACCTTATCAACCATGATAAGACAATAATGATTCATCTTTATCAACTGGTTTCCTCTTGGACATCTATCATTCTCATCAATGCATATACATTGTTCATCAATCATCAATCAATCAATTACTTGACATCAATCAAACCAAACCACTTGCATCAATGACGTATGATCCAACAATCTCCCAAATAATCAAACCATTGGCATCAATGACAACGTGATCCAACACAAACAAGATAATTGGCATTGCCATTGCACTTCTTCAACATAATCATTGATTGGGACATTTAAAAGAATCACATTTTAATTAACCACTACAGTCATAACTAACTTCTCTCCTGTAAAACAATGACCATTGTTGAAGACGGCAATCTTTGTTAAGCAGTTCATAGAAGCAAACAATGGATAAGTGCCACGTGTACCCCTTTATTACAGTCTACTGTATAGTATGTTGTATAAAGAGTGCCAAATCCCAACATATAAACATCCAAATGTGATTACAGTTTCATAACACCTTGTCATTGAATGCAGATAGTATTTCTTTCTTCACGCTTAAGTCCTATGATAGCTGCTTTAACAACCTGTACAACATACAATCATATGACTAGGACCTTCCATCTTTTCAAGGAACGCAAAGGCAAAGTAATGAGTTTCTACTGTTCACCCCCTCTTTTAAGTGAATTTGTTAGTTCTTTTTGAGGAGGGTGAGTTGGAGAGTGCCCTGGGTCACCAGGACCAATTAAATTGTGATGATCAATGTGACCTCCTAAGCCACACTGAGAATGTGGGTGCCCAATAAGCATGTAGTTACATTTGAGCCTTGAGTTTCCTCAGCTCAAATCAAAATCAAAAAGCATAATTCCCACAATCTTACCACCCTGATTTCTAAATCTATTACCTGTCTTTTCTTGCAATGTGGTCCATAAAATGTTTTCTTCTATATGTATTCTCTTACAAAACCTAGTTTGCTTGTTTTGCATTCCTCATTTGCAGCACTCTGGATCTGTAGTGTAGCAAATAGAAATTTCTTGAAATGACAGTACTCAGGATTGAGTCAATAAATCCAATTCAGTCTATGACTTGTTAAATTATTGTAAAACATATATCTTAGTCATCTTTTCGTTCTCTTTCATATTTTATGCCAGTGTTTATTTACATAAAATAAGATGAGAAAAACATCCATCAAGGCACAACAGTAAAACAGCGACTTGCTAGGTCTCCAACAAAGTAAAGAAATGGATAATCATGGAATAATAGTGGTTTTTCCATTAAACTCCTACACATGCAAGGGAATGCAGGCTTGCTTAAACTGCAAGCGTGAAAGCCTGAGGTATAAAATTTCGAAACTTTTCCTTGCTTTTGAACTCAAAAAAAGCATTAAAATATGTATAGTTCAAAAACTTGCATTATTTGAGGCTTAAAATATACAGATACAAAAGGCACTTTTTTTAAAATTAGTTGTATTATCTGATGGTTAAAAGATACAAATACAAAATGAACTGTTTGAGCAGGTAATTACTTCAACAAAGCATGGGCAATGCTTCATGTATTTCTTAATCGAATTTTTATATGAAGCGTATATAATCATTGCTTAATCCTCAGTTAAAAGATATTCGACAATCTCTGCAAGCATCTCTACCAGCAAAAGATAAACACTGATTGAAAGGAATAAAACATCAAACGTTCCACTTTCCTATAGGAAAATGAATTTCGTAACATAAAAGGGATCCCTTATCTCAACAACACCTGCCATTTCACTCCAATGCAAGAACCACTTAATCTCCAGCTTCTATAAATCTGCATATTCTTCGGCATGCTTGTTGATGCATGCATGAAGAATCCAGTCTCACTGGCCTGTAATTTCTGATATGGCATTTTGAATTTTTGTCCATAGCTCTTCCCTGAAATCATGTTATTAATATCAGTTCAAAACATTCATAACAAACCAGACTTCAGTTTTCACTGATGACTTAACAATACCAATGTTGGATAAGATATAATTTCTCTCTAGCCCAAGGGGTTAGCTCAACCAGTTGTTGCCAATGTTGTTGAGCATTTGGCTAGTTCTGTGCCAGCAGGTTCCTGGTTCAAATCCCCCTGGGTGAGGCGCACTAGTCTATGCTGAGGGGTTTACTAGAGATGCCCTCCACGAATGTGGGAAGCATCCCTTGGATTTCCCTGTGAGGTTTTCCTTGGAAAAATTTAAAAAACATATAATTTCTTTCAATTATCCTATCATAACCAAGCACATAACTTCATAAGATAATCCTCACCTATCAGGTTTGAAGAGCAAATTTCGGTATATGAACCACTGTAAAAAGAAACCATCTTATGTCAAAAGAACTCCAAATCAGATATTAGATATAACAAAAAAAATAAGTGAGGTGAGACTGGAGAGAACAATCGAATCATTTCTATGTGTGCATTGTAAAATTTAATCAAGAAACACTGAAAATGAAAACAATCAGTCTGCAATCAACTACTTACCCCAGAAAACAGAATTCCAACAAATTCAAATGCACTTGGAATAAGAGGAAGCTTGTCAATTGCCTGCAAACAATAACAGAAAATAGCACAAATTTTGTCATAAATTTAATAAGGAATGCTAGATACAGTTTACAGGTCTAGAACTACTCTAAAAGATACCAATAATGACACTTATTAAGCAACACACAGGATATATGTGTATCAAAAAGTCTATTTTGTAAAATCAGCATGGTCTTTCCATATTCTGTCATTGCTACTACTTAGAAAAATTTAGGGTCAAAGAATGCAATCTTGCACACTATTTTAATTTTTAACGTGTTAGTTTGTCCCTTACAGCATCCAAAAATAATCAAAAAGAGAATAAGGAGAATCTCAACTATCAATTACACAATCTCTGTTCTCTCGATAAGAAACTGAACATGAAGAGGTGATCCTGAAACAGAGTTATATACTCAAGTGTGACCCACCATAAGCGCATAACTAACCAAGGCACTAAATGCATCCACTATAAACATCATAATCAGCTGTCTCAAAGGAAAAAAGTTTCATCATACAAAGGGCAGCAGTGTACTTCAAAACATGGACAGGTATAATATCAATTATCATCTTCTTCCTCTTAAAAGCTACCTCAACTTCAAGAACCCCCAATAAACTAATGCTTGGCTTGTGACATCAGTTGAGAGTTGGAAAAACAGAAAAAACCAGTACAAGAGTCCTCAAAAATTTTATGCATAGTTGCAGCAGGTGCCTTATGCTAGAAATTATGCAGCGCTGATACCTTGCTAGAATATATTCACTGTTCCTATACCACATTCTATACTCTGAAACCATATTATCATTTCCGATTCAACGCACAGATTTTCAGACAATGCATAATATATAGGCGCATCTCAACCATTATTACAGATAGAGCACAATGCATCAAAATACATGCAGGGATTTTCACTCCCAAAACAAAACAAGTTCACATTCAGCCATTTAGACTGACAACTACTCAGATGATTTTTTTTCATTTGCAGACTTATTCTGCTCTTTGTTTCACAAGCAGACGTTATTGGCCACTCAAACGCTATCACACTTCTGTGTGTATCTGTCTCTCCCAATCTCACTCATCTCTCTCCTACTTTGCTCAACAGGACATAAAGGGTTGCAGTTCTGCTCTTTTCTCACTTGCAGACTTATCATGTTCTCAGTTTCACAAGCAGAGCTTATTGGCCACTCACACATTATCACGCTTCTCTGTGTATCTGTCTCTCCCACTCTCCCTCATTTCTCTCCAACTTTGCTGAACAGGACACATACTTATATGTTAAGGGTTATGATTCTGCTCAGATAGCAATCTTCCTTCAGGAGGCATCACATGCTCATGGATTTCCATGCTGCTAAGTGGCAATCACGCATTTGCTATTGATTGGAACTCCATAACGAAATTGACATCTCTTTCCAAGATTTGTGGATCCAATTCCAGATTTTCCAGATACTTCTCATGCTTTTGTACTTGTGGACTTGGTTTCACTTTCCCACCACCTGCTTTGAATCTGCCATGCTTCTACTGCACAATTCAGCATACTAAAAGTTCCAATGTATCTCCAAAGTTCAGTTTGATGACATCCACAATACTTCCTACGCTCCATTGCACTTGTGAAGTTCCGCTCATCCATAACTTTCTTATCGGCATTTTCTTTAGACCTTTGACTCTCAAAAGTTCCAATACAAAAGTGCTGCCAGACCACAAAGTTACAATCTTCCAATTTATCTTTTTTTCCAACATTCCCCCTTATGAAAAAGGTTCTCCTTCAGTTGCAACATATTTCAGATTTTTTTGAACTTTTCTTAACTCATTGCCATTTTAAAACGATCCACTACTTGGTTACCAGTTTAGCTAAAAAACAGTTTGATCTGTACTTGTTGCAGTTGTCTTGAATAATGAAAATGAACTTCACTATGTTTCTGGCATGAAATATAACATTCTTTGCAAGTTGTATTGCACTTTGATTATC
>SNQJ01S0018297.1:169634-195903 GCA_010110895.2 Picea sitchensis | reverse complement strand
CATCTTGTACTTGAACATTTAAGTGGGGTAAAAGGAGGTTGCCCCCTTGAAGAGGCTTATTATCTGAAATTATCTCTTTTTCAAGGCGTTGAGTACTTTTTCTGAGGATTTTCTATGCTATATTGATATTTGGTTCTTAACATCAACCCTTGGAGAGTGATGTTTTATATTGATTTTAACCCTTGAGTATGTCCGGTAGCTCCAGAGGTATGGGTAAGGAAACCAAATTTTTTTGAGGTATAAATGCATGAAGAACAGTGTATATGCAGGTAAGAATATTCTAGATGGATAGTATATGTCATGTCATTTCTGGTGATTTGTGGAACGTCGCATAAATCCTCACGGTTAGAGAGTTATGGCCTTGTGAAGTTGGAGAACCCTCATGATTTATATAGAAGCTCCTATAAGGTCAAATAATTCAATGTATTCTAGAAACTCCTAGAAGAAGTTTACTAGTCAAAGTGGTTGTAACTAGGAGTTGATCATGAGTTAAGTTGTTGCAAAAAGAAAATAATTAAAAATAAATTAGTTGCAACTAGAAGTGGTGAGTTTACTATTTGAGAATAAAGTGGTTATAAGTGGACAAGTGGTTAGAAGTGGGTTAGCCCTAAAAGAAGGAAGTTGGGTTAAGTTAGTTAGAAGGTAACCCCTTGAGGAAGCTACTTGGAGAGTATAAGTAAGAGAGAAATGGTCTCCTATTAGCACCTATTGAGCACATTAAATATATATTATTGTGTAAGGTTTATTTCAAGTACTCATTGATACATCTGAAGTTACGCAATTATGAGGTAGAAAGAAGGGTTGACGGAAAAAGTTCCAGAGTTGCAGAAATACTAAAACAACCTAGTTTTTGAGGTGTATGTGGGCTGCAATGGAAGAGGTCGTGTACATATGCAGACTTTCAGTGAAAGAGGAAGTGTACATACGCGAGATGAGGAAGGAAAGGTCGTGTATAGTTGGGAAAAGCCATGAATTCTTGAGTTTCTGAGGGTGCCAGGTTCTCAGAGTCTGAAAGCAAGTTCCTAGGAAGGTCTACAATGATAAGGTACAACAAATCTATCTACAGGTTCAAAAGGTATGTCATATTCTTATGTGTAGTTGGATATTGTTGCCTACATGAGATATGGTTATGGAAGTTTGAGGGTTTTCCCTAGAGAGGTTGTTGGTTGTATGAAACCTATTGTATGAGCTAGATCTACAAAAATACATCTCTAGTATGTTTGGTATTCATCATTGTTACATCGTGTTGGGTTGCGTGTTGAGGCATATCTTGTATCTCTTGGTACATGGTTGAGGGATTTTGGTTGTGATGTGTTGGATAATTTATTGGTGTAGTTTGTGGTTGCATTACAGTGAGGGTTCGATGCATTGTTGATGTAAGGGTTTATGGTATTTGGTTTATGGAGAGTATGGTGTATTGCTAAAGGCATCTTGTTGGTTATCTTGGTGATATTGTGCATATGGTTGAAAGTGGTCTTAGTGATTGATCTTGGTGAGTATATATGATTTGGTTGATGACATTGAGGAGACAGGTTGTTGTAAAAATTTGTGTTGTGTATAGTTGATGTACTTGTGTTGTTACATATTGGATATAGTGGCAGCTTACAAGTTGATGTGAGAGAGACAACAAAGGTCTGGATGGATAGAAGTGTATAATGTTCAAAAAGGTGAAAACCCTAACTTTATAAAGGTGTACTCAAGTTGAAATATAGATAGGTCGCGTACATACATGGGTTTAATTATAGATAGGTCACATACATTTGCAAGCTACAACATAGATAGGTCATGTACTTGTTGGTTTTTGTTGGTACACACTGACTTCGGGTACATGTTGTTTACAGGCTATTGGTACAGGTTGTTGGCATAGATTGGTAGAGGTTTACAGTGGTATATCTCACAGTGAAAATGTGACAATGGTTTCATCATTTTGGAATTTATATTTCAAGGCAGTTGGATAGGGAAAGGAAAGGGGGTTGTAGCCTCCTTCATGTTGGTTCCGTAGAATCAAGGAGTTGGAGCTTCCTTTAGGTTGGAGCCTGAGAACTAGGTGGTTGTAGTCACCTTCCGGTTGTAGCTAGAGAACACAGGGGATTGTATCCTCCTTCCGGTTGTAGCCATAAAATTGGGGAGTTGGAGATTCCCTTAGGTTGTAGCCTGAGAAACTAGGGGGTTGGAGCCTCCTTCCAGTTGGAGCTGGAGAATTGGAAGTTGGTGCTTCCTTGAATGTAATTCTTGACGTATAAGAAAACAATTATTTGTTTTTCTCCTGCAATGGGTTCCACGTAAATATTGGTGCATTGTGCATTGTGTGGATGTGTTTGTTATTGTTTATTATGCATTGATGGATGTTAATGCTTATAGAATAATATATTGATGATGAACAGATGAACATGGTTGAATAAGTAAAAATAATATACATTTTGGTTTAAAAGATCAATACATGGTAAAATTTCTCATTACTGATTCACCCCACCCCCTCTTATTAATCCAACAATGGTTTCCTGAAAAAGCCACTTTCATCCTTTTTGTTCATTTTCTCCACTGGTGTAATTTTACAGAAACACCAACTTCTGTCAATTGTAAAAGAAAATATGTTAGGAACTAGAGAAAAATTTGTATGAGACATAGATAAAAATAGTGAAATAAAATTCATAAAAACTCTCAAAAGTTTAATCTAATTCTCTAGTAAAAAACTGCAGCAATCTTAAATATGCAACTTTGTCCTTTTTCACCCATTTTTCCAGACTTGGAATTTTTAGCAAAAATAGCTATCTCACAATCTATGCACTCATGAAAAAATTTCACTGAACCAAAGTTGTTTGTATCAATGAGTATACAAAATTTTGAGTAAATAAAATTTTCCAGTTTCGTGATCTGGGGTCACTTTTCATCCTCTCGAAATCTCAAAAATCCAAAAAAAGTGGTCTGAAATAGTGGATTTTGGCCTATTTCAGCATCTCCATTCCAATCCCCTTAGGACTTATTTAGTTCCTTCTTGGTTTATTTGCGTGTCTTATTTATGGACTCTGTCTAAGAGTTTCAACTTAATATAGACCTCTATCAATGATTTGGACTCAGATCTTTAAAAAAAGTATTTTACATTTTCTGATAAATCCAAGCAGAATTAGACAGAGGCCCTCTCTAACACTCTTGTAGATATCCTTTCTATGGGAAAAAAACATAAGTTTCATCTGAATCCAACTCAATATGCTCCATTTATGGCCAAAATACAAAAATGTCTCCAGACTAGGTTTTTTTTGTTTTTGTTTTGAAACTGTGGAACAATTTTTCCTATGTGAGATATGCAACTTCGATCTCAAATTGGAAATGATATAGACCATATATATTCTTTGTATTGATGATCTATGATCGATGCTTTTCTTTGCGAACCAAACCTTCCCACCGATCTCCCCAACGCCTGATCACCGACCATCGACCATCGGTTGTTTTTCTCCGCAACCCAAAAGTTTCCCATGAATCGCATTAATGCTCGATCATCGACCATTGGCCATCGACGATATTCCTTGACAAACCAAGATTTTTCACAAATCTCGTTGAACCCCAACCATCGGCGATCGACCATCCCTTCACTAACATGGCTTGACACGTGGATGATGAGCTAGCATGGCATCTCATCCTAAGGCGTCAACTGGTCTAATGTGACATGATATATGGATGCTAATGTGGAAATATACGTCATCACCTTCATTTATCTATCACCCATCAGCGATCATAGATTTCTTTTGGCCAAACAAAACTTCACCCAAAGTCGTCAATCCCCTATCCATCGACCGTCGACGATCTCCAATGTCAATTGGCCGAATTTCAACACTTCGCCAAATTCGTCGATCCCCGATCCATTGGCCATCGACGATCAGAGATGTCTCTTGGAAAACTTTAACACTTCACTAAAAATCATTGATCCTTGACCATCAACCATCAGTGATCGAATATTTCTATTGCCAAACTAAAAAATTCACCAAATTATGCTGACCCCCGACCATCAGTCGTCAATGATCAGAGATTTATGTTGACAAACTGAAAAATTCACCAAATTCTACCGACCCCGACCATCATCCATCGACGATCGGAGATTTCTGTTGATGAACTAAAAAATTCGCCAAATTATGTCGACCCCCAACTATTGACCATCAGCGATCGGATATTTTTATTAGAGAATTTCAACACTTAGCGATTTCGGCAAAATTCCTCGACGAATCTGGACTGTTGATCTACCTCATTTTCAAACCAATGAATCTCAACCATTGATATGGTAACTTTTTCAAACTTCAAAAACATTACGATTTTAAAAAAATTCAAGAACAAATTTGGGTTGTTTATCTCAAGATCGAACATGATCTCAACCATCGATCCTATGAAATTTTCCCCGTGCTAAAGAATCCATCAAAATACAAATTTTATCGACCTTCTAGTTCAAATCGACTCTACAACTTTGGAGATCGAATCCATTAACTTCTCAGATAATTTTGAATTATTTAAACTCGGATTTGCTCATGAATTTGGGAGTTTTCTTTCTAATACTTCCATCTAAATTCCTACCAACTGAATCTGTAACAAGTAATCTTCCTAATTCGCACCCATTCCATCTAATATCAGTTCGATTTTTCAACTATAATCTATGATACCAATCTATAACATACCCATCCACCAGGATGTCGGGAACGCTACGCCAAAATGCACTTCTTTAACTAATCTTGAATTCTAATAACATTTAATTCAAAAAGAATCATGAAAGATTGAAATAACCACACATGCAATTATCAAGATTCATGCCAAACCATCCAAGAAAGGAACAATGTGCCATGCACAAAAATAACTAGGAAGCAGGCACATTATAAATATGAATCTCAGAGACAATATCAATACACAACATAATATAAATATCCAGAAAAGGCAAAGAGAACTTATATTTAATTAAACCATCACTAACTGGTTGTAGACCAAAGACATTCCTCCCAACCATAAACATTGTTATTCCAATTCTCAACAGTAGGTCACCCCCGAGCCAGGGATATGAATCCGCAAGGACGGGTCCTAGGACAAATCTAAAACACAGAGAAATTGGCTAGTAATCTCTTAGGCTTTCCCATCCACACAACAATCCTAATTTCCATCTCTCTTTCCCCTTCAGCCTGTGCAACCCAAAGAAATGAACCCATTTATCTACCATGTAGTCCCTCAGGCTATTCCATTTCTCTTCAGGGCTCCAATGCTACCAGTCAAGAAATATCCATGCTGGAAACTCCAAGGATTCTCAATTGTGATAGTATTTTCTGAATTACCATCAATATCATGCCCATATGCATTTATTCCACCCTGGAATGATCAATAATTCCTCACAACCATATCACAATGGCTCTCCTCCTCATCCATTCATTTTCATGTTCTAAACAAGAGCACATGAACGAGCAAGAGTGAAATGAGGAATTCTCAAAATGAAATGATTAAGCAAGAACAAAGAACAGTTAACCATGAATAATCCCAAGAAGCCCACATGAAAGGTTTATATAATTACAAGAGCCAATAACCAGTTGGCCTCCCCAAGAAGCTTATGTAACTACTTTTCTCCATTAAAACAAAAATGGGTAAATAAAATACAATAAAAATACTTAGTCCCTTTAGCCCCCTCTCTCGTGGAATAATAGCCCTCTATCTCTTGTCCTCGTCCATCTTGTAGTCAACGATGTACTTTATTAATATATATAGATGTATTACATTTATAGGACCTCCGACCCCTCTCCAACTTTACCGGCTCACCAGCCTAAGTCACATTTACATAATACATTCTATTTCATAGGGATTAAAATCGGGGTGTTACAATGATGCTTTAGTGAACCAAGGAAATGAAGGGGATCCTGCTGACTCTCCATCTTCATCTTCATCTTCAAGTTCAAGCTCTTATTCTTCCTCTCATTCTCATTGTTCTCATTATTCTAATGCCCATCAAAAAGCTTCTTTTAAAAATCCATTTTTGAAACTAAATCTCAAATTTGACTTACCCATTTTTAATGGAGAAGCTAATGCAGAAATATTAGATAATTGGATTCGACAGGTTGAAGTGTATTTATGGATATAATATATAAAAGAAGAGGAGGTGAAATTCCAACTAGCCTCTCTTCGGTTGGAAGGCATAACTCTCATATGGTGGGAGATCAAACTTCAGGATAGGATAAAAAATGGTAAGCTTCTTTCCTCATGGTCAGATTTAAAGTCTTCTTTAAGAAAACAATTCTATCCATTGGGTTATTTACAAAAATCCATGGTGGAATGACAAAATTTGAGACAGAAAAAAGTTCAGAATGTTCAAATTTTCACCAAAGAATTTAGGAAAAAGGCTTTGGCATTGAATATTCCTTTAGATTCACATGAGACTTTGATGAAATACATTGTTTCACTTCATAGTTACATTCATCACACATTGTTGTTATACAATCCCATTATTCTAGATGAGGTGTGTGTGCAAGCGACTCGCATTGAAAACAAGGGAACAAATGAACAAGAAAATCACAAGCATTCAAAAAACCATTTCAAAAGGAAAGGAAAAGGGAAGGATAAGAGGACAACTACAACAAAGAAAAAGGGAGCTTCTAAGTTGATAGATGAGGTTTATTTGGATGTGGTTCCTTTGGATATATATGGTATTGTACTAGGGAGTCCTTATCTTTATGACTTGTTCTTCTGGAAAGAGAATAAATACCATCTCACAAAAGATGGAGTGGAATATGTTGTTAGAGCTCATAGAACAGAAGATAACTCATCACTTATTAGTGTAGGTCAAATGAAGAGAGCCATAAATACTTGCAAGAACCTTGTGCTTATGGTTTTAAAATCAAAATATCCCGATAAGTCTAATGCTTTCAATGCTTTTGATCATTTTCATAACAATGAAATGCTTGAGATGAGACAGGTCTTTCAGTGGGAAGGCAGACAGAAAAGGGCCTTTGACACTTTGAGATAAAATATCAACCCTACACCAATGCTAGCTCTACCTGACCTTCAACAACCCTTCAAGGTTGAGACCAGTACCAGTGTAGATGCCATGAGAAAATACATTCTTTTTAGACCTCCTAGTTTTTCATCTATTGTTTTGAATAATTCTCATGTCAGCTATGTTGAATAGTATGCTATTGACAAAGTCTTCAAAGATGTATGTGAGAGGCTAATCCATGATTTGCAAGTGAATAGATTTTGTTTGTAGGACAAATTACTCTACCATTTGGGTAGACTTTGTATTCCTACCATTGAAAAAGTGCATGTAATTGGAGAAGTTTACACCTCTCTTGTATTTGGGCATTTTGGGGTAGAGAGTATTGTAGTACACTTGCAGAGGTTATGTTTTCCTTGAATGAAAGTAATTGTAACCATGAATGTAAAGGGGTGTGTGTTGTTCATTTGTAAGCCCACTAATATAAAATTGGGGTTGTACACACCACTTTCTATTCCTTATCATCCTTGGGAGAGTATCGCCATGGATTTTGTAGGGGGTTGCCTATGTCAAAAATGGGTCATGACTACTTGTATGTAGTAGTGGATAGGTTTAGAAAGATGTGTGTCTCGATGCCATGTAAAAAGAAGATCACTACAGAGAAAATTGCTCATCTTTTCTTTCATCATGTATGGGTCCATTTTGGACTACCCACATCCATTATCTCAGATCGAAACATTTGATTCCTTGGAGAGTTTTGGACAAGCTTGTGGAGAATGATGTACACCAAGATGAAGATGAGTATTTCTTTCCATCCATAGACCAATGGACATACATAGGTTGTTAATAGAACAATGGTTCATTTGTTCCGAGGTTACTATAGAAAACATCCCAAATTGTGGAATGACCAGATTTAGTATGTGAAACATGCATACAATCAAGCCTTGCATTCTTCCATGTGAAGTTCACCATTTGAGACATGTTTTGGGTATCTGCATAATAATTCTTTGGACTTGACATTTGGAAAATATGTCGACTCAAGTGAACAAAGAGATGAAGACCAAGCCTACAAGTTCATCTAGAGGATTCATCAGGTACACTAAATAGTTCATGAACAGTTGGAAAAGATCCAGGCACAATAAAAATCTCACCATGACAAGCTCAGAGTTGATCACCAGTTCAAGTGGGAGATCAAGTGTCATTCCATATCAACAAATATTGGTTGAAGGGATAAGTAAAGAAGCTCAAACCCATGAGATATGGACCCTTCACCATCTTGGAGAATATTGGCACAAATTCTTTCCACCTTGATCTACCACCGTATATGTAGATATAATCAGTTGTAAAAGTAGAGAACCTAAAACTTTATGAGCCTCCAATGATCATGGATCAAAGGGAGAGTGTTTCAGAACCTTCAATGGACAAATTTTCTCCTGAGTACTTGTATGAGTTAAAGGAATATATCATCTTGAACAGAAGGACTAAGACTTCATGCAAGGGTGATGTTGAATATCTTCGAGTGGGCCTTAAGGGAACACATCCAAGTAAAGCATGGTGGTTGGAGAAGGAGAAATGAGGGATAAATTCCCTCACTTATTTGTTGATTGATAAGGCTTTTGGAGGACCAAAAGCTTCTTAGTGGGGAGGAATGATCCAGGACAATCTAAAAGACCAAAAATTCAATTCCTCGAATCTCAGCAAAAATGACACTAAGTTGAAGAGCTCATCGAGATCTTTCAAATGACGTAAATGACATCTCAAATAGAGTCTGAATGAAGAAGATATGGCCAATCAAAGTTGCGATGAACCAAGTCAAAGTCAACATTGATGTTAGCATCCGTACAAGTGACATCAGAAGTCAACTACGTAGGGGTGATGTCATCATGACATCATGCTAATTTCAGCAGTCAACTACGCAGGGGTGATCTCATCATGATGTCATGTTGATGTCAACATGCCGACATGGCAGCATGACAAGCTGTCATGTAGCATGTTGATTTGACATTTTTGGGTGGTCAAATGGCCCAATAAATATATGCCACATGGCACCTCTAGGGAGCACCATGTGTCACCTTTCAGCAGCCTCTATGTGGCAGGACCATACCATATATAGATGACACACAGTATCCAACGTCAGCAAGGTGACTGGACACAAGTGGTGAATGACAATGTAGCATCTGGCCCAATTCCAGGGTGCCACATGGAAACCTTGAAGCTCACAATAAGGGCCTGAGATAGACCAAAGAAAAAATATATATAAAGGCCAGGCCAGAACCAGTGACTAGACCAGCCGACAGACGTACCACAAAAATTAGCCACATCACATTACCCGGATCCATGCAACCATCTTGTCAAAAGGTTGGTGCATTTCGGTGGGAATTTTCAATGATATAATAAATAATATATATAAATATAGTTATTGAACCATATTTTGATACACATTGTAACAAAGAACTAAAAGGGGAAGTCTACGGGGTTTGATGCCTAGATCCCCCAACCACATGCTTTAATTACACAACCGCCAACCAATCAGGGTACTGTCCCTTTTGGTTTATCCGCCCATGAATTTTTTTAAACCTAGTCTTTTGCTATGCTTGGGGTCTGCACCCAGCGTCATACAATGACACATTATTTTATGCAGGTACATGCATTGATTACAGACTGGTGGCACAAAATTTGAGGCAGAGAGCCCAACAGGGGCCTGGAGGTGACAATGTCAGATTTGGACAATTTGAGAGTCGATTTTACACTAATCCTCACCACGAATCCACTGGTGTAGTGAGATTTTTCATCCGGGCAGTGAATCAAAAGGCCATTTTCAGTTTTGATGTATGTTAATGTAATTTATGCCAATTTATTATTGAGATAATATAAAGCCTCTCCACTTCGAAGTGAGCCTGAGGACGTAGTCCATTATTGGACTAATTCCATTATCAAGTTGTTGTGTTCTTGCTCATTTCTCTCATCTTTTCTTCATATTTTTCTCTTCTTTATTATTTTTTCACATAAGCTTTGTTTACACTCTTTAATGCAATTCACATAATGGTCATCGAATAAAAGATCCTGAATCACACACTGAAATAGAAAACTGCTAAGTGTAGGATGGCTCACTCATCCTTTGTCCATATAATCAATTTTCAAAACGAAAACTAATCTAGAAAGAAAAATTTTCATTTTTTCAAAAAATTATAAACTAGACATGCAATATGATTAAAGAAATATGCAAGGAGAGAAAAATGAAATATGAAATGTAGCTAAGCTACCATGAGAAATCAATATGCAAATACAAGAAATCAAGATGACCTACCTACTTACCTGGGGCCCTGAAGATCAAGTGATAGGTGTTTTGAGGTGAAGTTATATAACCAGTGCAACCGTCTGTTGATAATTTCATCAAGGTATCTCCCCCCGTGCTTAATCATGTAATACAACAAGGACAAGTTGAGCACATAATCATGAGCATAAATAGACATATAATCAATAATGCAATGAAACTAATGGAGATGGGTGGGAGAGAGGAAATATTTCTAAAAAGAGTAGCCGTAATTCGGATCATCCTGAAAATACTACCCAAAAGGATAGCCACAAGCTTGATCAATCCATCTCTGAAGAAGGCTACCATATGTAGACGATGGCTCATCTTCATCCCCATTAGCATGATCATTACTTCTGAAAGACTAAGGAGACATAAGAGATCCCAAGAAATATTGATGATTCCTTAGAGAAGAAGATAAGAGGTAAGAGACCTCCTCATGTATGGAGAAAGAAATGCATTGCCTCTTCATTCATGAATCACTGTCGTCTCATGTCTGGAGAAATAAAGGTGTTTCGTCTTCATCTACGAATCACTCTAAAAATATTTAAGATGAAAATGATTTCACTTCATAGGGTGATCTTTTGACTTCACTAGGATGGCCATGATATGACCATGAAGGTGGTTGGAAATATCCATGACTATGCTGCAATGAATCATCCTAGAACAAATATATGATCATATCATCACTAGGATGCCAAGCATCTGAATCATATGTGCATGAAGACCCATCCTATGAAGATGACAACTCAACCCCTTTTGTTTCAAAACTACCTTCAACATCGTAAATGGGATATTTATCAAAATTGAAACAAACCACATCCCATCTACGCCTCCCGACATGTATGAAATCATCAATGTGTTGATCAACCACGTCAGAGGGGTCCTCTACAAGATCATTTGTATCATTGAAGCCAATTAATTTTTTAACTTGATGTGCAGGGGGAAAGCAGAGCTAGACAACCTCAACTTCATTAAGCAAGAGAAAAGATAATGACTTCTCATGAGGCTTCTCAACATGTTGCACCTCATTAAAATTCTTCTTTCTCTTTATGGACATTCTCCTCCATCACCTCTTCATCACCAGAGGCTTGATTCTTAATACAGAATGGTTTTTTTTTTTTTTTCTTCAAAAATACCTGTTTCATCCAAGGGATCCTCTAATACTTCTTCTCTTCTAAAGTCATGGAATAAAGTATCATCGAGGTCTTCAAAAGGGTTACAACTCATCATGTTCTCATCTGAATCTTCAACATGAGAAACTTCATCAATATCTTCTTGGTAAATTTCATCATATATCTATCCTTTAAGCATTTCTTCATCCTCAAGGGCTAGTTCTTCGACATATTTTGAAAAAAAACCTTTTCAAGATTCATCAAGAAGCTTCATTAGCAACCTTTTCCATTTTCATTTTTAAAAGTGCCCTTCTCGAGGCATGGAAAATTATGGATGAAGGTTCAGCCCATGGTGCCATATTTCATTGACTAAAAAGACACCTAAATGGAGTCTCCGGATGAGATCAAGGCTCATCAAAGGAGGGAAATGGGGAAACAAGGAAAGGTGGGTTATGGGAAGGTGGAGTCTTTATATGAGATTTAATAGGATCTCATCAAGGGTGGAAGGGGAACATCCTTTAAGTGGAGTCACTAAGAAAGCTAGGGAAATTCTTTCGGATAGCTTTCCAAAATCTCATTAGGGCTCAAAAGAGGATTCAAAATCCTCCCGGACGATAGTGAAAAAATGTTATCGCGCAAATTGTAGGTTGGGTAAATCCCAACCCAATCCATTGGATGGAAATAACGGTGGGAGAGTTTACCCACTATCACCTCACATAAACTCTCCCTCGCTTTTGTGAAGGAAGAATTTCGACACAAGGGGGAGTCCCAGGTGAACCTATGGGAAAAGGATATGAAAAGTGATACTTGTGAAGAGATGTCCCTACAGGTCTAGATACTAAGTGGAGAGTGGCTTGACAACGATATTCGGAGGTGGTTTATGGTTTCCAAGTGTTTGAGTACTCGTGGAAGATGGTTCGAGACACAAGAAAAGACAAGATACAAACTACACAATCCAATGGACAATCAAGTTAATTTTGTTGTCCCTATTTGTTGTTATTAACAGAAATATATATCAGCGAGTAAAATAGCTAGTTATTGCATATTTAACCATCAGAATTGTCAAATAATTATTGGACAATGAAGTACTAAAACAATAGATAACTTTCCAATACTTAAGCATAAACTTTGATGGTAAATTGGGGCTTCCAAATGAAGTTATAAGAAAATTGTTAGGGAATCCTTATGGATGTAGAAAACAATTGATACAACAACAAGTTCCAAACATAAAAATCAACAAGTAAACCATCAAAAAGATAGCCTGTAACCAGTAGAACAATAATCTAGGTTTACAAGTAAATTTGCACGGTTGAAAAGTGAGTAAATGATGAAATAAAGTGAAGATTGTTCCAACCCTAATGTCTATAGAATTAAATTTATTGCAACAATGAAATCCTTAGGTAAAACAAGATGCCCTTAGGGCACAAGAAATCTTATAACATGTAGAAAATATTCCAACTTAAACAATTTCGATATCTCGTAATTCTACATACTTCAATGCAATGATTTTATTTCTCCAATGAAAGAGATTAATGCCTTTAACTATTGGGTTATGGAGTATTTAAAAATCAAAGGGCTAGTTGTGCTACTTCCTTGGGGGTGTAAGGCCTTTTACTCCCCAAGGAAAGCAAGACTGGCTAAGGAAAACCCTAGGAGGATGTAAGCCCTTTTACTCCTCCTAGTATTCCTTTTTGCAACAAATTATTCCAAGACAAATATGATAGGATTATTGGGGTTGTATGCCCTTATACTCCCCAAAATATTAGTAAATTAACCTTGTGACCAATAAAATAAGAAATAACATGAGAGATTCCTTATCTAGTCCAAGCATTAAGAAGATAAACTCCTTTAACCAAGAAAATCCACCATAAAATCAAGAAATAGCCTCCAAGAAAGACAGAACCTTGATTCTTCATCCAATAGACAAACAAAACCATAGCAAGAGAGACAGACAAAATTTCCCAAGTAGGGCGCAAATTTAAGCCAAGTATCCTCTCCAAGATGGGAGAGTTATGATATCAAAATGAAATGAAATGATCTATATTTATACAAATCCTACTACAAGTGTGTGTCCACTTAAAATTAGGGTAAACCAAAAAGTAAGGGTATAACAACCCTTACTTTTCCCCTTTACATTATAAAATTCAAATTTAACCTTAAAATGTACATAAGAAACCCTAAAGAACATTGACATCACCCCTTAAGGAAACGTTTTGGCACTTTTGCAAGTTGTTGGAGTGGAAAGTGAAAGTTGTTGGGCCCTCTAGAGCTTCCCCCTCATGTGCTAGGACTTTCTCCTCCAATTCAAACCCTCATCCATCAAAACATGCAAAGTGTTAATTCAACCAACACCAACACCCCAACCCTAGCCCCAGGGTGACGTCAACCTCCTCAAAAGTAATGTTTTAGCCTCAAGAGAAAATCGTTGGGTTAGCAAAGGGTTTGGTTAGGTCCTCCAAGGTGTCTCCTCAGGCCTCCAAAGGTTGTCATTTTCATATAGTGTGTGGGTCATGGCATCTGACCTATGGGAATCAAGCCCCAAGGAAGCCCAAGCTAGGTTTGTTCTTCCAAATTTGTCCACCAACTAGGTCCTTCAAAGACAATGAATACGCCCTACAAGGATCTCAAGTCAAATGAATCATGATAAGTAAATCAAATAAATAAAATACACATATGTGCATGTACATCCAAACTAACTCATCAAAATAAACAAGCGCTCAAAGACCCTATGCAATTTTCCAAGTTTAGGTATGGGAGGGTTGACAAAGTGACCTTATGTTGGGTGAATCATACCTCAAGTTTAGGAGTATTTTACAAGAGGGACCCTCTCTAATACATGTGTAGAAAGTGACATGGATGGGGGAAAGAATCTTGGGCATGGGGTTCATGACGTACAAGGGACCATAGTATCTCACTTATGGGTGCCTTTGTAGAGGGTGCATTTCACCTTTTTTTTCAATGCAACCTTTTTCCAAGCCTATTTATTCCCTTTTATCCCTTTTAAGATGTTTCCAAGTTGAAGCCAAGGTGGGGCTTCTACCTAAGCATGAAAAACAATTCCCACCTTGACTCTACCCTGGTCACATCATGCTTCCCAAGTTGAAACCATGTGTGGGGCTTCTACCTAAGCATGAAGAAAAATGCCCACACATGCTCTAGCTTGGTTGGCATTTTAAATTATTTATTTTATTTTGGGTCCCATAAATTTCTTATGAGAGACATTTCATTGTCCTCGAGATCCCTTGGCGAGCATATAGAAGGTTCATGATTGGATTTATATTTTTCCAGCTACAAGCCTCTGGGCCTTCAATCCCTTCTTCCCATGAAATGAGGGACAAACCCATCTTGGGTCAATACACCTGAAAATACCAAAAGGTAAGGAGACAAGGGGATGAAGTGTGGAAAGTGATAGGTATGGTCGAGAATGGAATGATGACTCATCAAGAGGACCTCCCAGTAGCACACATATCCCTAAGGGTGACCCACTTACTAGGGCGCAATGTCAACCACCAAAGTGAAACATGGAAAAGAGAATAATGTACTAGCAAACGTTACATGATAAAAAGAAATTATAGATGAAACAAACTCAAATGAATCAAATATTAAAATGAGACTCACCATGATACCTGGCTTGTACCTCATGGAGAAAGACCCAATGTCTTCCAGAAGACAACTGATGTGGTGGATACCGTCGTGATGAACCTAGAACTATGGTGGTGAGGTGGGCCTCTGTCTATGTAAGTGGACAATGTTGGTCAAGCTATCTCTCAATACTCCATGTCTACAACCCGAGGGCCTCGATACATAATCTCCTTAGTTATCCCTAGGAGTTGGAGATAACACATTTAATTAAACCATTTTCACATTTTAACACTAAAAAATTCCAAATAAATTGGGTCTGAATATCATAGTAGTGTATTATATGGGTCGCTTGTGAACAAGCACCCTCAAAGAATAAGTTTTCTTTTGTAAAAATAGTAAGATCAAATGAGACACTACAACCGACATCTCATCCTACAATCATGTAGGTGAATGTTATAGCCTATAATCCCTTAGGTCTATAGGTTGTAATGTAGACAAAAATTTAGACTACATATTCTATCTCTCATGAAACAATGATATGAGGTAGGATACTTGGAATTATTGTCTACACTTAACTATTTAAAAATATGTGGCCTCAAGATTAGTTATAGAAATGATCATTTCCAACATGCTTATGAACCCTTAACATGACATCTCATTTTGATATTCTTTCAAACACTTAACATGCATTATGTAAAAAATCTCATTTAAGAATTCTGAAAAAAAATACCAAATAAAAATTGATGAAATTTGGGTTAAATAGGGTTAAAAAATATCCAAGAAGGATGGATCCAATTTAAGAAGGTTCCAAAAATCACAACTACATATTTCATATCAACATAAGGTCAACCAATAAACAGTAAATAGATAAATGACTAACCTAGATGGAGTTAGAGCCAGAAGTTTGATAGGATGGAACATCCCTCTTAAAATGCAGATGACATACAGGACAAAGATGCAACAAAAACATGTTACAACCCATATAGGACAATGATGAAAAGTATGTACACATGATTTGATAAGGCCAAGCTATATATCGATTCAGTAAATGTTCTCATATTCTATCACCGAGGCCAATGACACAATAGAGAAGAGAGTGGAAATAGAATCCATGTACTAAAGCTCTGCATAAATTTGATAGCTTACTGAATAAACTGACTCCATTTCTACAATCATTATGTGATGGTGGGTGAGACTTAACATACACTGAGCATTTAAAATATTTAGTTGATATTTATGCAACATCAAATTTTGGATTGTCCCAAAATTAAAAGCCAAGGATGATGTACATAGATTGTTTTAAGCAAAAGGATTTAATAATCAATAACAACATGAATGTTTCTTTCAGGATATGTATTCTTATAAAAGGTGTTCCATTCCTTTCTACCTTCTTTGCAATATGATATCATGTATGCAAGAATCATTTTTATACAAACTTTACCTAGTTTAAATTCAAATTTATTTACACCCAACCATGCTTAACATTTGGAGGGGGGTAGTATATGTACACCTCCTAGATTAAGAAGTCAAATCATTGTGTAGAGGGGGACCCCTTTCCCACAAACAAAATGTTCCCATACATCAATTTGGTGTTTGGATATGCCATCACCTTAACATTATATTATTATTATTATTATTATTATAAAATTTGCCCTCCATTTGTAATAATTAATTCCAACTTCAATACAAAAAAGAATTTATTCTCATTTATGAATCCTGTTCAAATAAGGAAAATAGTTTCATATAATTGCAAAGGAATTTTTGTGATATGTCATGTTACACACTTTACTATAACCCAATCTGTAAGAGTTATCTTTCTTGTATTTCTTGCCAATATATTATTTGTCATGGTGGCAAGGACCCATATTGCTAATAATTCTTGCACCTTAAAAATAATAGATGTATAAAACGGAATACAAAAATGCAAATTGAAGCTATACATATATATTTTAAAAGAAAGGATCAAAAGCATGACACAAACATGTCATAATCATCATTGTTCTTAACTACAAATAACCATGGGAAAACTCACAGACATGAGAACTAGCCATTGTGTAAGGGTCGAGTAGCATGTGAATAATTTCGAGAAATTTGCAGTGCATGTCTTCTACATAGTTAGTTGACACTCCTTTTACCTGAAACAAAAAATATTAGTACAACCATCATTAGATAGCAATAAAAAAAACTCACTCAAAACTCGAAATAGGCTTTTAATGAGACTCTCTTAAGAGATGAGCGAAATAAAAACAATAGAACCAAAACATGCTTACAAATTTCATGAAATTAAAAAATAGTTGATATTACATACCAAAATCCCAAGGGTATTTCCTTGTTGTTGTATCAAAGATGTATGCAAAAGAGAAGGATGTTGATTTAGGTCCAAAATTAAAATATCAGTCCTCCAATTAATCAAATTATGCATACAATCAATTATTTGAAAATTAAAAGTTCTCTAACCACAACTAAATATTTAAGAGGCAAGAAAATCTTATATCCAATTAGACAAAGAAGTTTGTCTTCATTTTGTAGAGCACTGATAACAATTTCAAACAACCCATTATCGACCAGATCCTTGCAAGAAAGTAAATAATAGAATGCAACTTTCTTGAGAATATGTGATGCATATCATCAATTATTTGAAAATAAAAAGTTTTGCAACTTGATGCATAAATTTTGACTCAGTTATCCATTTGGGCTGAAATTTTATAGGGAGTTTCATCTCAAACACTTCATTGTCGTGTCGATCTGATGCAGAGATTTTTGAGAGTCATAACTTTTGACTCAGTTATCCATTTGAGATGAAATTTTACAGGGAGTTGTGTCTTGAAGAGTTCACCTCTGTGTTGATCTAATCATTTGGATTAGACATTGTTTCGACACTTTTCCGGGGCCAAATTCCTTCATATAAGGCCTCAAATTGTGGTTTTAGTGTTTTTACAGGAATTTTTAAATTTTTAATTATCAGTTATCTCTTATTTTATGAACCTAATCAGAAAAGTGAGTTGACAAATAGTGTCGCTCTAGTTAGCTCTTAGCTATTGGTCAATTTTAGAGTCATGAGAGAATCACAAGATCTAAAAACCATGAAAACACGTGAGAATGAAAAATAACTCTCTTTTATTCCTTCTCCATCCTAACTACTACAATGGAATTTCAACCCCTTATAATGACTATCTGAGATTTTTGAAAACAACTAATTTTAGAAAAACAACCAATTTTAGAAAAAAATAGCTAATTTTAGGAAATTCTCGCATGGCTCTAAAACTGACCAATAACTAAGAGCTAATTAAAGTGACACTATTTTTCAACTCACTTTTCTGATTACGTTCATAAACTAAGAGATAATTGATGATTAAAAATTAAAAAATTCCCGTAAAAACACTAAAACCCAATTTAAGGCCTTATATGAAGGAATTTGGCCTTGGAAAAGTGTCAAAACTATGTCCGATCTAAATATTTAGATCAACATGGTAGTGAACTCTTTGAGACGCAACTCCTTGTAAAATTTCAACCCAAACGGATAATTGGGTCAAAAGTTATGACCCTCGAAAATCTCGACATCACAACCACAACTAAATATTGAAGAGGCAAGAAAATCATATACCCAGTAAAAATTTCAAAAAACCCATTATCGAACAGATCACTACAAGAAAGTAAATAAAAAAAATGTGAATTTGTTCAGAATACGTGATGCATATCATCAATTATTTGAAAATAAAAAGTTCTCCAACCACAACTAAATACTCAAGAGGCAAGAAAATATTATATCTAGTTAGACGAAGAAGTATGTCTTCACTTTGCATAGCACTGGTAACAATTTCAAACAACCCATTATCAACCAGATCCCTGCAAGAAAGTAAATAATAGAATACCACTTTCTTGAGAATACATGATAACTCTCTTATATTCCTTCTCCATCCTAATTATTACAATGGAATTTCAACCCCTTATAACTACTATATGAGATTTTCGAAAACAAGTAATTTTAGAAAAACAACCAATTTTAGAAAAAAAACAACAAATTTTAGGAAATTCTCGCATGACTCTAAAACTGACCAATAACTAAGAGCTAACTAAAGTGACACTATTTATCAACTCATTTTTCTAATTACATTCATAAACTAAGAGATAATTGATGATTAAAAATTAAAAAATTCTCGTAAAAACACTAAAACCCCAATTTGAGGCCTTATATGAAGGAATTTGGCCTTGGAAAAGTGTCAAAACGAACTCTTTGAAACACAACTCCTTGTAAAATTTCAACCCAAACGAATAACTGAGTCAAAAGTTATGACCCTTGGAAATCTCGACATCACAACCACAACTAAATATTGAAGAGGCAAGAAAATCATATACCGAGTTAGACGAAGAAGTTTGTTTTCACTTTGCAAAGCACTGGTAACAATTTCAAAAAACCCATTATCGAATAGTTCACTGCAAGAAAGTAAATAAAAAAATGTGAATTTCTTGAGAATACGTGATGCATATCATCAATTATTTGAAAATAAAAAGTTCTCAACCACAACTAAATACTCAAGAGGAAAGAAAATATTATACTGAGTTAGACGGAGAAGTATGTCTTCACTTTGCATAGCGCTGGTAACAATTTCAAACAACCCATTATCGACCACATCCCTGCAAGAAAGTAAATAATAGAATGCGACTTCCTTGAGAATACATGATAAGCAAGTTCCTTCATATTAAATAATAAAAATAAAGTATATGAGCGTGCCATTGCCAAAGAAATGCTACATATCTAAAAAGACACATCTTGTTAGCAAGGAGGATTTTTCTTAGGGTACAAAATTCTTGAAGGAATGTTTACGATTTTGAGGAAAGAAGATTGATAAAAATATTGGAGATGAACAATACACTTTATTTTGTTTCAGAATATTTTTCAGTATGATTCTGTTTGAGAATATTTTCTGGGTTATCCCAAATTCTATAGTTTTTAGTCAATGTTTTAAGCCATACTAATGTGGCTCATCCTTAGGACAAGAGAGTCAAGGTAAAAGGAGAAAAACATGGTATATAAATGCAAATATTTTTAAAGAATATAGAAACAAAATGCAAAAACAAACCAACAAGGTCAACGTGCAATAAAACCAAATAAAATATAACCTTGACAAAGAGCCTAGGCTACCAAATATGGCCTTAAACCAGGAATAATATTAACCAAAGTCAAAGAACAATGAAATCCCATCATTATCATTCTATGGCTAAATTCCAAAGAGGTGATCATATATCTATGTGATTGTAACCATACACAGATCTCTTAATCCTATCAACAAGGAATGTATGCTTACAAAAAATCATGCATTTGATTACTGACTAAAACCTTAACATTTTCCTTAACCTAGTTTAAAAAACAACTCTACTAAAAAAAAAAACTCTATTTCCACTCACATTCATTTAAAAACATAGTGCAAGTGGAACCAGAGTTTAGATTTGTTAAAATCATTTTTCTTTGGCAAATTGCAGTGAATTCCAAAATCCATGGACAATACAAGCTACTAGGTTTTTTTTCACTTCATCTGGTGTATCTAAAGATTTCAACTTTGCAAATAATTCCTAAATGAAAGCACTATTATTATTTTTTTTAAAAAGACACCACATACAGAATGTTTTCTATTAAAACTTGACATCATATCTATAAGTGTTATCCCCTATCATTAAACTAGCATAAACTAAATCCCAGGTATGAACAGGACCACATTGTTATACTTACTACTACATTATTAGTATGGATGATAGAATTCAAAGTTTTTAATGTGGCCTCATCCAAAACTCTTGGTAAAATAACATCCTGAAAGTTGGCAGTGCAAATGAGCATCAAAGAAAAAGAAAATGATGTTCCTTAAGATGGTGCTAGCTAAAGAACTATACCAAGGCACCAATTAATCTCAAACTTGAATATGTGAACCTAATCATTTGAATCCACTTTTTAGAAACTCGGGACAATAAAATACAAACCCAATATGAAGGAAACCTCACAAACATAATAGATAAATTGAAAATAATATGTAAGTTGTGAAGAATATGAAAAGAAAAAAAACAGAAACTAAAGGTTATTTGAATAACTTTTTAATCCGTATTGAGACATAATGCATACTAATCAACTAAAATTAGCAGCTAATAGAATGTATTTGACCATAGTATGAATTTTACTCAAATGATTTAATTAAAGAGGAAAGTCAAGTTTAATACAGACTGCATCATCCCTAAAAGCTCACTTTCTCATCACATCACAGAGACACATGTAATAGGGGAAGTAACACTCAATCATTACATATAATTTGAAATCAAATACATGAGTTCAATAATACTTTGATTCACCTAGAAAATACAGAAACAAAGAATTCACAGACTGCTACAATTAGAAAGGATGAATATTTAAGATTGATAAGCTAGAATTGTCCCGACTCTAAGACCTCAGTACGTTGATTACCGAAAAATCTTATCCCTTGGGATTGAGATTTTACTTTCTTTCATACAATGTTTAACACTAACTAAAATCAGTTACTCTGAACAACTATCTAGACCTAAAATTCGAAAATAGATTTTGATTATACAAAATGTAGGACTTGACAGAAATTGCTTTCCAGAATTTGCTTCTTGTATTCTTTTGTTTAGTATGTTGTTTTTCCAATCATTCATAGGATATTTGAAAGTAACCATTTTCTTGTAAGCAATATCCATCTCAGTATATTCATCATAGGAGGAATTAGTTGAAAATAGATTCTTGATTTTCCATAGTAAGTAAAAATCATCGATCAACTTATGCACTATGGTTTGAACTTGTAATGCTTCCCTCATTTCTTGAAACTTGTCAATGTTGTCTCTTTCCTTCAATAAAATATCCTTATAAGTTTCTAGAGGAAATAGATTTCCCTTTTGACCCCAACAAATTGGCAAAACCATTTTTACCAGAATGTTAATCTTATTCATAAAAGGTTCAACACTTCTTTTAATCACATTGCATTTCATTTGAGCTTTCTGAACCAAAATTTCCTTTGGCAACACTTTGTTTGTTTCCATAATCATTTAATTTCAATCATTCACTCCTAGATCTCTTTATCGATCCCAAGATTTAGAATTAAGGAATTTTATAATTTTATTGGCCAATTAAAGTTTTTTACCTAGTTCTTAAGTGTTCGATGTATGACTTGTTGAGTTTGATATGCTAAAAATGATTCATCTCCCACCACTCTAATAGAATTCCAAATCTTCATGATTTCAATTATGATATGGTCCATAAGAATATGATTTTCTCCAATCAAATAAGACTTTCCAACTATCTTACCTTGTAAGTGTTCTAATTCTTCTTGCAATTTGGCTTTGATTTTCTGATATTTAGTAATAATCTTATCTATTTCCACCATTTTCTCTTTCAAAATATTTAATTCATAATTTTTCATGAAAATTGTTCTCCTCAAATTATTGACCTCAACTTCTTTGAGATTCAAATATGACAGTGTTTTGGCCAACTCTTTAGATGGGTTTGTTGATACTGAAGGTTGAGAAGACAAAGATGTTGGGAATACATGTTCAATTTTTTCCTTAAAACATCAATTTGTTTCTCATATGATTCAATATGATTACTCATTTGAATCATTTGTTGTAGGAGTTGATCTTTTCCTTGTTGTATTTGTTGTAGGAGTTGATCTTTTCCTTGTTGTATTTGTTGTAGGAGTTGATCTTTTCCTTGTTGTATTGCTTGCAATTCAGGAGTTTGAACATGGTCAATATTTGGTATTTTGAAATTTTTCTTCAATGTTTGGATTTCATTGTTTTTGGTTTTGATCAAAGCTTATATTGACTTCATGTCTTTGGGGTTGCATCCCAAATCAATTATCCATTGTTCCAGTTCATCAATCCTCATTTGTTTTGTTCTGTTGGCCAATTTTTCCTGCTTCAACAGCTTTTGAATTTTATTTGCCATGGTTTGTATTTTATTCATGTTGACAGAAGTCTTCATCAAATCTCTGAATACCATCTCTTCCATTTGTCTATGCAAATCCATTTTGTCAACTAGATTAATTTGATCTACGTTGACTGAAATTTTAGATGCTTTATAGCCATCTGTTGTGTTTACAACCTTGAATTTAGGCTCTAATATATCCATGTCCATTTGTCCTTTCTCATAATCCATGGCTGATAATAATCTGGTCTGTGAAGATCCATGTCCATTTGTCCTTTCTCATAATCCATGGCTGATAATAATCTGGTCTGTGAAGATCCATGGCTGATAATACTCTGGTCTGTGAAGATCCATGACTCCAGATTTGAGGTTATATTTCCTGTTCAATATTCATTTTTAAATATTGAGAAAAAATGTTCTCTTCTTTTGACCGGTTTGTTGTTGAAGTTTCATTTTCTCCTTGAACACTTGGACTTTCCATACTTGCTAATTGTAGAAACCCAATTGAGAAAACAAGCTCTCTTGTTGATGCTTCTACTGTACCATGTACTCTTTTGCTTCTGTCATCTGACTACTCCTCCATTCTCTGGCTTTTGTTTGGCTGCTCATCTTCTTTCATATATAAAATTGTCTTAGAGGACTCAGAATGAGTTCCTTGATTAGTTTTTTCATGTTATTTTGGTGTATCAATTATGGATGGATGAGATGATTCAGCAAGATCCTGTATTTGACTCTATAATATTCTGTGAACAGCCTCCCAACTTTCTTTATTTGCTAGTTTTTCCAACTCTGATTTGCATACATGACCATAAGGGGAAGTTCCTTGCTTCACTCTTCTATTTGTAATTATAAAATATGGATCATAAGTCGATGCTTCTCCTTGTTACAAACCCATTTCTTTAAGCATTTTCTCAGCCACCTCTGATGTTGATCAAGCATTGATAATGAATGGTCCAACCTCTTTCTTAGTTTAAATGTGACCTACAATTTCTTGGAGGAAAAATTAACATAATCTGAATCTATCCTCTGCCTTATATATTCCAGAGCAAAAATACTCATTGTCAAGAATAATGGTAATAAGAAAGGATGAGATTCAAAACCATAAATTCTGATTTTTGTATGATTCTGAAACAAATACCAATCTTCCACTTTTATGTCTGGACTCAATTTTAGAATTCTGATTTTTGTATGGTTCTGAAACAAATACCAGTCTCCCACTTTTATGTCTGGACTCAATTTTAGAAGCTTCTTGAATTCTAGAAAGACTCTAGGAGGTAATTCTTCATGAATAATGATATAAGTAGTGAACATGAACTGATTAACACATTCAATGAATCCTGTATTTTGAGGTATTCTCCTAACTAATGAGATGTATTGAATAACTGAGCAAGGATTACCTATTTCATCTTCTATTTTCAACTGGATATGTTGAAACTTTATATATTGAAAATACAAGAACAAATACACCGAATATGAATGGAGCCTAAAATATCTATTGACTTAAAATTATGTCAATTGAAAATGTATAATGTCAGCCAGATACTGACCATAATTGAATTTGACGAAAGGTTTGACTGAAGGTGGACAAATAGAAGACATGAATCCCAAAATGGCTTCATCAACAATCTTATCATAATCAAATTCTCTGAAGCGATATTGTCAGTGAAGCAAAAAAACTGGCTGCCCAACAATGGTCAGTGTGCAAGTGATCAATTATATTAATACAAAACGTTATAACCGTTATATCATATGGATTAATGTTGCACTGAAAGAAGATTTGAATTGTGTTTTTTATGCAGCGGTGTTTCCCTGAATCAGGGCAAAGAAGTAAGTTATTATTGTTTTCTGAAGTATTTGTGGGGTTCTGAAAATCTTTTTTTTTTAACTTTTATTTAAGATCTTGAAGTCGTCCTGTTTTAGGATATTGCATTATTTTTCCGTTACTAATATATTTGATATCAAGTTTATAAATGGTTGTTAGGAGCAGGAGTCACAGGTCTTATTTGGTGTCGGTTGTAATTTCATATTGGTGTGTTGTATTTGTATTTATAAGCTCGTGAATCTGTGACTGATTAACCTTATATCAAGCTCTCTGAATTTCAGATATTGTTGTTTTTATATCCAACGACACTTGTAGATAAACTATATTTTGAAGTTAAATTGTGATGTTCAAGTTAAATATGGAAGAATTAATAAGTTTTTTAAAACCTAACGGAAGAACCATTATCATTTATCTTGGTATTATCACAATGTTATTTGCAGCCGGGTAAAAGACTTAGTATGTGAAGTGCTGCCAATTTTACTGGATCGACCACATTTATACAATGAGCGATGGAAATTGATCTAAATTTCCTTGGGTAGCAGATCCAATTCTGTATAGGCCCAAATGAATCCATAAACGTTGCCATGTTTCTGTTCACTCTGTGAAGATTTAATTAATGTTAGAGCTTCATTTGGGGTTCTTGTTGTTTGGTAAATCTCAAGATAGCAGCGATGGTACTGGTCAATCTATCCGAACAATACCAAGAGCCTCATTTGGTTATAGCCAATGATCAAATGCATTGCCCTCGTTTTTCTGGATCTCAATGAAACACCACTATCCAAATTAAAGAAAACAGATCATTTATAATTGCTGCATATTCCCTTTATTTTGCTAATTGTGGATATGTGCTTCATGATTATAATCTACTATTTTTCCAATTAGTTTTCATCTATTGTTTGTCTTGAAACCCATATGTTATTCTTTATTAATGGTATTCCTTCTTGCAAATCGATTTTTGACTGTATATAAATGACCCTACTCAAATTCTACTCAAATTCCTCTTTGTTTCAAATAGATTTCTTCGGAGTTTGATTTGGATTTTGAGCAATTATTTAACTGTGAATATCCTTTTGCACCAAACATTCTAGGATCTTATCTACTCTTCTTTTTGTTGCACAACACTTTAATTCAAGGTATCTTGTGTTCTTTCCTTTGTAGTGCTATTTAAGCCAGTTTAATATTGTTTTCTTTCAGAGGTTAAAAGAAAGGTGGTAGTCTCGGCCTCTTGACCGCAGCTGCCCTCTCTTCAATGGGCGCAGCTCCCTCTCCAACGACCGCAGCCTCTTCAATGGCAGCTTCCTTTCAGCCAGCCTTGCGCGGTTCCTCTCCAACACGGCTCCTCTCCAACGATGGCTCTGCCCAACTCGGTTTTGCAGATCATAAATGCTCGGTTCCTCTCACCCCCGGCCCTCCGGGTAGCATCCCATCTTCCTACAGTGAGGTTGTTAAATCAGAAACCTCAGCTCGCTCCTTCCCATCTGTCTGCTCGGTTAAAGAAGCTCCAGCGATCTCTCTTCTCATGGGCCAGGAAGCTGAAGATGAGGAAGATTACTTTCGGGAAAATGCTTTA
>SNQJ01S0018297.1:136823-151555 GCA_010110895.2 Picea sitchensis | reverse complement strand
GCTTCTTTATTTCTTCTCAAGTGCTCAAAATTACATATCAGCAATGCCAAAAGGCTACAAGACTGATCTGGTCTTGTTCTCCCAAATCTCTAGAACCCTGTGAAAGAAACGGCATGCAAAACTGATGCTCCAAGCTCCCAGAAACGATTCGACAGCGTTTCCACCTCAAAGGCTTCACTGCATCAAACTGACTTTGGCTTGGCTTTCCTTCAGCATAACTCTTCTCTGAATGACTGTGTTTGGCCTCAAACAGGCCTAGTTTATATAGCATTGGAGTTGGTTTCACATCCCCAACTTCCTCCAAGAATCTGGCCTCCAAAAATGCCCAATATCCCCCAAAAATGGAGTAAATCTGCTAAATATAGGCATAATAACAATAAAAACCCAAAAACTTTACATAAAACCCCACTTGGAAAATAATTTGGGCCGCAGCCCCCAATTCTCGGGTGCACGCCCCTTTATCTGGTCGTATGGGCGCCATGTGGCCGAGCGCTAGCCCTTGGGCTATGCGCTGGCCCTGCCCTTTCACACTAACCCCTGGTCACTTGGCGCGTTGTTTGGAACCGTGGCTTACTGTTGAATAACCGTGCATTTTTTTTGTAAAGTCCCGGGTCGTATGGAGCCCGACCGGGATCCGTGGGCTTAAATTTTTACTCCCCGCACGTTTGTAGCCCGGGTTCTATGGCTATAACATAGGACCTGTGGGCTATGTTTATAACCGCCCGCCGTTGGTTTTACTCCGCGCACTGGTTCTATTGCCCGGTCATATGTGCCGAGGGATGGGGCTATCCCCAGCCCTTTTCCCGTCGGTGAAATCCTTTAACCAAAAACATATACATTTTATGCCGAACGTTTAACAAGTTATGCCCGTCGGTTATATGGTTAGCCCGGCGTCGTTGGTCCTTTGCTCACCGAGAGGTCCCGGTTTCGAATCCCCGGAGTCACCAACCAAATTTTATATCATATAACGATGAACCAATAATGGGGTGCCACGTGGCATCCCATGACTGGGCCACGTGGCACCCTTACCAACCAACCAAGTTATGCCACGTGTCAGCATTTGATTAGTCCACGTGCCTGCCAAGTCAACTGCCACGTCGATCGCCGTACCGCCACGCGTCACTGCTGCGTTAGCCTACATGTCTGCCCTGTCATCGTGCCACGTCAGCTGCTGACGTCATCCCACCGCGTGTCACCCTGCCAGTGGTGACACGTGTCACTTCCGTACTGGTCTGATCGTACGCCAAAAGTGTCAAATCCGCCTGACATGTGTCGCGTCCTGGTGATGCCACGTGTCCTCCGTACGGTCTGCCATGTGTCACCTTCTGGAGCCACCACGTCAGTTGTACGACCCTACCACGTCATCTGTACGGCCCTGCCACGTGGACTATACGGACTGTACAATCATCCCCTTTTTTTGCCTGTTTGACTTTTCGGACAGAACGCGATATCTTCTCCATACGGACTCCGTTTGACGAATTAAATATACCACCAGAATCAGGAAGACGAGACGGACGCAATGGCACAGGTTTCGTCGCATTCTGAGCACTTTCATTTTTGAGCATTTTTCAAGCCCTATCAGGCTTCTGGATCCGATTTCGGATCACTGATAGAAAAGCAGTTGTGGCTAAATTCGACCAGGATAAAAGCATAAATGACTGAGTGTATCAATTAAATAAACTAGAAGAAGAAAGAGTAATTGCAATGCATCATCAGGAAGTGAAAAAATAACAACAAAAAGCATGGCATGACCACCACTTAAATAAGAAGGACATAAAAAATGGAGACCTGGTCTTATTATACGATATCTAAGTAAAAGGAAAACCGAGAAATCTAGAAACAACATGGCTTAGGCCTTATGTGATTGAAGACATTCGACCAACAAGAGTGGTCCAAATTCGAACCTTGTTAGGGCATCCATTCAAGAAAGTAATTAATGGATCTCGCTTAAAAAAATTACTATACATAGAAGGCAATAAGCCCTGTTGAAAAAAAAATTAGAAGAAAATATGCCAATAGGGACCGACCAGAGATAGAACATCTGGTTGAAGTTGGAAAAAGATATACTAATCACATCATTAAGAAAATAAATATTTATTTTATTATAATAAACCAAAGTCAGTTACAAAATTCTAGTATAGAGATACATGTAAAAAAAAACGACAGAAGAATAGTTAAGTATTCGAAGGATCTCAAAGCATCAAAGTAAATCAACAAAAGGATGAATAGAGAGAGAAATAATCCCTTGGTCAAGCCATAGCCAGAGACAAAGAAGACATGATCAACAGACCAATCCATCTTCCGACTTAAGACAAATACTCTTGAAAAGGAAATCAATTGATCGAGACAGATACCAATCAAGTGAGTGTGGTTCAAGCGAGAGTGGTTCAAGTGAGCGTGGTCATCATACAAGAGGGAGTAAGCACAAAAATAGGGAGCAGGCTATCCACCAAGAACATCGACTAAGTAGATCCGACAAGTTCAAAACCAACGATCTAAAAACATGAGTCAATCAACCTATATATTGACTGTGTATCAAGAGAGGAGACTTAGTCAATCAAACGAAAGAAAACATTGTTCACGAAAAAATCAACTCCAGAAAAGATGGTGTGTTTAAGTTGCAGCAAGAAAGGACGGACGAGAATAATAGTGACATTAATGACTAACGTAGAAGAACTCCCCACGACGACCTCCAGATCATATCAACACATATGAACAATCAATTGGAAACCGCCATGAGAATTTCCTAATAGGGCTCACATGAGTTCTAGTTCAACACTGATATAAACATCCACTCACATGAAGTTCTCTAACTCTTCAATAATCATGACTGCATCTCACACAATCACAAATCATTTGATTGGGGCAAACAATATCTATTCATAAGATAACAAGGATTTGTAAGTGTACAACAAATCAGTGGCAGTCATATCCACATTAGTTGATTTGGTCATAAAGGAAAATGATTGTCACTAATCATGCACTTATATATCTAGGGAGATTTATTCATGCACGAAATATTCTGCTATCACTCAGATTACCTTCAATATCACAAATCCAAACCCTATATAACAAAGCTCAGGAAAGGAGAAAAACCACTTTTCAAAGAGTTAAGTTTTAAACCATAGATCATGGGGTCAGAGAACTTAGAAGATGACGACCCCTTGGAACCAGACCCTCAGAAATCATAAGAAGTACATCCATCTTGGTCACAGACATTAGAAGAAGAAATTTTCCATCTAATAAAGGTAGCAATTCTCCTCTATGATTTCAACTAATCAAATACTAGAGGAAGTAGAGCATTCAAGAATCATCCCAACTAATGGTGAGGGAAGCCATAGTCCATTTCAGGTTACTTGAACAAAGAGAAGAAAGAAAATGTTAAAATATCATTTCAGGTAACACTTTTGTGTGAGAAGAAATGACTATGGACTCAAAACCAGGGATGCTACCAAAATAGGGCCTTCAGTCAATTCAGAAGCAACACTAAGGGAACGACCCACTCACAAGCAGACAACATCTTCGACCCAACAAGAATAGAAACGTGACCAACATATCATGTCCACAGAAAAAGAAGATATAGTCGATTCAACCAATGGCGGAGATATAAGAACAATAGAGAAGTTGAGTGTGACACCTTAACATAATCAAGCACCCGAATATTTTTTTTATAGTCATCTTCTATCCTGCTATCTCTCTTTTTCTCTTCTAAATTTTTTAAAAAATCAATGTAAAGAAAAAATTATGTTTTACTCCCCTCTTTCTTGGGACAAGCAAGTAATTGAGGTGGGGGGAGATGTTGTAGGGGCTAGTCAACTCTATCGACTAAACCCGACAGTCGACTAAGAGTTATTTGGTCGATTGTTGAAGTTGGAAGTATAATTCGGTCAAGGTATCATTAATGGACCGACCCAAGAAGTTATGTAGTTACAACTTCCTGGTAACTAGATATAGAAGTATAAACAGACAGGCTCTATGAGAGAGAATGTAACCTATTGTGTTGTATTGATATATCATACAATAAAGTGTTGTTATTTGGGCTTCCACTACTTGTGTATGCCTTCATCTATGTCTACATGTATGCATTCTATGTTTTCCTATGTAAGGAAATACTCATAACTCTCTCTTACTTTCCCCTAGATTACAAAACTACACATAATGAAACTTCATTCCTTTCTCCTGTGCCTCCATGCAGTCAGTTCAAAATTGATTCACAAGAAATGTTTCCTAGTTCATCATCACTCCTATTGTACACTTATCCACTATTGCTATAAATCTTGTTGACACTTGATCTTTATGACATTTCCTAAGTAAATTACAAGCCAACACATATGTTGCAAATCTTACTATATCAGCATTGATACTCACAAAGTCTAGTCTATGTTCTCGTCTGAATGTGCCATATTTTTCCTTCATTCTTTTTCCTAAGGATTTTTCCTGCATCTTGTCTATGAAAAATGGTAGATGGTATTCCCCTACTGATGGAAATATTTTAATCCATGCAATAAATCGTGTGCCAATCGAAACTTCCCTGTCCAATCATAGAAATCCTCCATGGACACAACTTAACAACAACTTGACACGAATGTTGATCTCTACGCTTCTACCAAAATGCAGGATCTCCAATAGGGTCAATATTCTTTTTCTTTGCAGTCTTGTGGACCATTATTTTAGAACGTTTGTTATTATAAGTGAATCTGGTATTAGTTATGTGTGCAGGTAATTCTCTGGTGATAACTCTAGAAACTTCTTCAAATCTGCAAGGTTGTGCTCTGAAAAATGTCAATTTCCCTACCGCATCCAACATATTTCCCTTGACAGTGACCCCAAGTGGAATCACTAGTGTAACAAGGTCATACTTTGCCTCTTTTTGCAGTCTGACTTGCTTGGCTATAGGCTTCTTAGGTGGCACATATGCTCTGGGAAATTTTACTGGATCTGATATATCTTCTCTCGATTTTTCTTCCTGAGTTGGTGTTAATGTTTGATTAATACGCGGATTCTTCATTCCTGATGTGGATGCTCCTGCCTTTGGTGGAGCCATAGCTCTTTATACCTCAATTCAATCTGCAACACACTTGTCTCTCTCTTTCGTAAATGCGGGCTCTCCTCTAGCTCTGTTTTCTCTTAAAATGTTCACGCAACAATAACCTTTACTCATCGCCCCCTTTTTCTTCTTTTATAGGTTGTTTCCAACTGTTATCTTCCTCTTCACGCCCAAAATTCGTAGTCCCATCTGATTGTATTCACTTTCAATTCATTAAGTATTATGTATTAAATTTTTATATTTCGAAGGATGATGGTCACTTTTCATTTATGACTACACATTTTAGTCATCTTGCCATGATGTTTTTTCTTTAATTCCTTTTCCATATTATGTGAAGTTGTTTATCTCGGTTCTTCAATTCACCTTTCTACACATAGTTCAATTGTCCTTCCTTTCCATGACATTTTCTTATTCATCCTTAACTCTTTGAAAAATGATCGATTAGAAATTTACTCTTCAAATGTTTATTATGGATTTCCTCAAGCCCTTTTATTGTCTTTTCTTTTCTTTTTCTTTTTCTTTTCCTCTATAGTACAATATAATACAAATACTAGGGTGCACATACTACACGATCAGACTAGTGCGCGGAAGCACAACTGTCCCTATACAGTTTTAGTCGAATACTGTTTACGATCCCTTCCGTTCCTTCCCCATTCAATTTCTCTAACTGAACAACACCTGCTTCTATCACAAATATTATCACATATGGACCCAACCAATGCATTTGGAACTTTCCAGGGTGTTGCAATTTTTTTTTGTCATAAGTCTCCTATCTAGAACTTATTTTGTTTAATATGTCTATCATGCCATGCCTTTTAGTGCACTTTCTAAACTTGTTGATGAATTTCTACAAAAAAAAGGTCTCCCTCTAGTTCCACTCACTTTAATAGTCTTTTCACTACTACACCAGAATCTATAAGTTTTTCCAGCACGACAACGCACATACTCGGCACAATGAACTCCATGGGAAAAACTTTTCCTAGCCATATACTAATTGAAATGGTGTATGTCCTATCAACTTCTTACATGTGGTCCTATATTCCCATAGTACTGCAGGAATCCTCAAGTCCTAGTCATCTCGATTTACATTACATATCTTTTTTAGGGCATTCTTTAGGATCTTGTTAAATGCTTTTACAGTTCCAATATCCTGGGGATGATAAGGTGTGCTCTTCTGGTGATAAATATGAAATTCCTTTATCAAAAAAACAATCATTATATCCAATAAATGAGTCCCTTGATCACTCATAAGGATTCTCATACATCCAAACCTCGTAACAACATTCTCAAAGAGAAACCACGTAACAAACTTCACGCTACAATCTATGACAGGTTTTTCTTCAGCCCATCAGGTTAAATAATTCACTACAATGCTTATATATCTTGCTCCTGACCTTTTTGGAGGTGGGTTGATCGGTCCAATGAAATTAACATCTCATTTTTCAAAAGCATGCAATGTAACTTGTGGTATTAAAGGCATATCATCTCTTCTCAATGGATTTCCAACTCTTTGACAAACATCACAAGTCTAACATAGTTCCTTAGCATCCTTATAAAGGGTGGATCACCAAATTCCTGCGCCCAAAATATTCTGAGTCGTCGCTTTCGCCACATAGTGACCTCCCACGACTCCTTCATGTGCCTCTTATAATATCATAGGTCTTTTTTTCTCCAATACACATCGTCGAAGAATACCATATGTTCCTAAGTTATACAAATTCCTTGTTATAAGCTAATAATTTGTTGTCTTTACTACTAACCATTTCTTGTAAAATTATGAGACCCGAGAGATCTAGAATTCGATGAGAAAAATAATACTAATCCAATGAATTTGCAAATAAACAAATAAGAGAGAGATAGAGAATAATTTACTCCACAAGAATGAATGTATTCACAATATGTTCGAAATTACATTGATATCAATCCAATATGTAGAGAGGAATTGATCTTGTCACTTATAATAGCAATTGCCACTAAAAGTAGCGTAAAAATGGCTAAACCACATGCCTAAACCTATAAATAGATAACCGACACCTAACATGATTATGATAGGCTGAAAAGTGCGAGTTTAATAACTAATTAGCTAAACATGCAAAGTTTACTAAAGAAAGGGGGTAAATCCCTAAAATCAAGGGACAATTTCCTTTATTTAAGGAGAAAGTGTGCTCTCCTTCCTTCAGGTGTTTAAAATATGCATGTAGGTTGAAAAGGAGTCACTAAGTGTAGTTATAATTAAATAACTCAAGATTAACTCCATGTCAATATCCCTAAATTTAAGGAAAACTCCCTAAAAACAAGGAAATTGTCTCCTACCCTCTCTAGAAAGTCAAATCAAGTGAGGAAAAATGTATTGGGATGCATTAACCACGGTCTAGGTGACTAAGACAAGGAATACACCAAGGGAAGTTAGTATTATGCTCTAACATTTCTTCTACGCAACTGTAAAGTTGGGTGGGGCTATTCATGTGCTCAGAAAGTGGACAATATCTCTGAAGTGATCATCGACCATTTGAATTGTGAACAAGTGTGTATCTGGTAGACTGTCATCCAAATTTTCTTCCTCTTACCCTATTATTATGCGCAACAAATGATTAGGTCCTGAGTTCAATTTCCCTAGTTTCACAATCACTTCAAATTCATACTATTGAAATAGTAATAGCCATTTGCATATCTTCCCCCCCAACACTCACTTATTGACTAAATATCTCAACATAGAATGATTTGTATAGATATTAAAATGTGATCCTAGTATATAATGCCTAAAATTGTGTAGTGCATACACCATTTCCGGTCCTTCACGCTATGTAGTAGTGTAATTTTGTTTAGTAATCGACAACTTCCTGCTAGAAAATGCAATGGGATGATCCAAAGCTACTTCCCCTAGATGAGCTAGAACTGTACCTAATGCTATAGATGATGGATCTACATGGACATGGAATTCCTTCTTCCAATCTAGGAATACTAAAATCAGTATGGTAACCAACTTCTTCTTCAAGGTATCCAAACTTTGTTGACATTCTTCGTTCCATTGAAACTTAACCTCCTTCTTCAACAATATTTCCAATGAGGTTGTGATTTGCACGTATCCCCTATTAAACTTTATGTAGTACCCTGTAGTACCTGTATGACCCAATGTTTCTCATAGTTGTCACACTGATGTAGGTGGCGGAAAATCAACAATAACAACAATCTTTGTAGGATCAACCAAGCGTCCCTGTTTACATACTACATGACCCAAGAAGATACCAAATGGTGCACAAAAAATACACTTCTTCAAGTACAAAGAAATTTGGAACTGTCTACATATTTCCAACATCAAGCGCAACATTTCAACATGGTCTTTTAACAAACTAAACATTGTCCAATCATCCAAATATACTTCTAGGAACTTATGAATAAATTCTTTAAAAGTTGCAACAACAACTCAGGAAAATACTACTAGCGCATTTTTCAACCCAAAAGGCATGATTGTATATTAATAACATCCCCATTATGTCGCAAATTTTGTATTATGCCTATCTTCATGCACAATGTTAATCTTGTGATATCCAGAGAATCTATCATTAAATGAGTAAGCTTCATGTTTTCTTGTCCTGAATCACCATCAAACTAATCCATTATGACTCTACGACAAGTTCAATAATCCCATCTTCCAGCATCCTATCTATTTTTTATTTCACTTTCTACTTATATATTGTGTTCAATCGATATGGTCTCTAATTCATTGGCTTGGCATTCAGCTTCAAAGGAATCTTCATCTCCCCTAGCTATCCAACAATCCCTTTCATTTCTAAAAAAGTAGTCGGAAAAAGGTCTTGTTATTTCTGCATTAAATCAACAATCTTATGGACAGTTTCTTCATTCCAGTAATCTCCAATGTTTGTGAAATTGGGAATATCCTTTGTACCAATATTCACTTTGTGCATTCTCAATGGATTTTCACACTCTGAAAATTCAAGCTCAAGACCCTGTACCGCATGCTCTCCTTTGGTTTCTAGTATTTTCAAATTTCTCAGGTCTTCATCTTCCTAGTCTTTTCCAACAACGTTGTAGCATTCCAAAACCTCTTGAATAGTCACAAAATATCTGGCCACACTACATAAATTTGTTGGTATCTTCGAATCTTCTGGTGTAAAGATATTGGTCTTGATAATCTAAAAAGTTATGTATATCGAAAGGGTGTCGTCTTCAAACTTGAAATTTACCTTAAATTTGTGAGCCAAGTCTTCCCAATCTGTTGTTCCCCTACATACTTTCATTTCTAAGTACCAGTTCTTCGGGACCCTACCCAAAGTGTGTAAAAACAAGTTCTTCCATTCTTGCTTAGGTACTGAGCTCCATGTCTTAGTTCCCTATGTAAGATGATCTATAAGACAACTCCACCTATTATACTTCTATGCAGAATATTCATTTTTTGTTTCAAACTCAGCCTGTAACAACCTTATGCATTGTTTCCAATTATATATTATATCCTTATGCACAACCCACCATCTTGCAAGAGCTTCTTTCAGCACAATATCTAAAGCTAGCAATCTTTGTTGATCTAGTATCTACAATTAAAATTCTCTTAAAAAAGGGTCTACATCTGTTAGTACATCATACTTCGGGGGATCACATTCCTTAGCTCCAATCCATCACAATGTGCATAAAATACAAGCGCATCTCCTTGTAGATACCTCATGTAATCTTTGTTGTCAATGTTCAATGCTTATTTTGAATCTCGTGCACAAGAAATGATGCTTCACCAACTGAGTACACATTCAACAATAGGATTAATATAGTCATCCATCCATGCGGTCATATTGTAAAGGTTATTGAGTTATTTTCCCTTTGTTGGTTCCACATATCGTCTTCCTTCTGTGGGATCCAATGGCGCAGTAACTCTCAAGTCTTCTACTTCAAAGATCATTTCTCTCTTTTTCAGATCAATAATGGTCTGGTTATCAAAATCCCAATCGATTCCAAACGAGGCTAGATAAGGTTTTCTACCATCCACTACCTCGATTGATTCAAAATTTGTTGTGTTGTGTACTCCATCGATGTTAACATTCACCCATGTCAGTCTTATAATTAGAAAAATCTTATGTTGATTCGCTAGCCTCAACTGAATTGGTGACCAGATCAACTTTGGTTTTCCCATCATTTCCCATGTCTACATCGGAATGACATTCACATCAGATCCCAGATCCAAAATGATATTATCCATATCATAATCGCCTACCTACGCATTAAGTCGGAATTCCCTATTCGTCCTTTTCTTACATTGTACATGGTTAACTTCTTGATGTGCACTAGGTGCTTCTTTATATTCTGTGCATTGGTCGATCATCCTGTGTAGTGCGTTCAAAGTAGTTTCATTCTTAATTAGTTCTAAAAAACTCTTTAAGAAAATTTTTAGAGTACTTACCTTCTCGATTGTCCTTTCTTTCTTCAAGTGGTCGTAGGCTAGAGGCATGCCATACATAGGTGGCCTATCATGCACAGGTTGCGAAGCCGATGCTACCCATTATGTTTCTAGCATCTCCTTCCTTTCTTTCTTCATGGGTCAAACTTCAGAGGAGGTTATGATAATTTCCTAACCCATTGTTCAATCTAAATTCGTTGTTATGTCACATTAACTCATGTTCTTGCTCCTCTACATGTAACTACGACTACTCTTGGTTAATTGTCGCATTCTTCTGTTGCTATCATCTGAAAATTTTGGTTCCTCTTTTCCTAACACTTCGCAATCATCTTCGGATAGTCTTCCATCGCATGATCCAATTGTCTACAGTATGTACATATCATGCAGGGATTTGGATAATCTTGCACTCAATGCCTAGGCTAGTTACATTTTTAGCGTATAATTGGTCCTCTTCCTCTGTCGAATCTTCCTCTTCCCTGAACTTTGAATCCTCCTCTTCCTCCTTGATTGTATCCACTCATATTATTATATTAAAGTACCCCTCCTTCGATTCCTTCTTCCCCTTGAACTTTGTATGCATCCATGATGTGTTCTCTCATGAGATCAAGTGCATGAAATTCCTTTTCGTCATGTCCTACTGACTTACAAAAATTAAAAAATAAGTTATTGGTAATGCTCTGATACTTTTTCATCAAAGGACAAGAAATCGAGTGATGACCCATTGTTTTGCATACCTCGCAATAGACCTCTCTTCCTCGTGCTAAGGGATTCATGGATCCTGTAGCCAAATATTCTTTAAACGATAGACACTCATTCTTATGATGACCTTATGTTCTACATATAACACACCATACTTTTGTTGATTAATTGGGTTGGTTGTCACTAATGTCAACCCTTGAACCAAGTCTGGTAGCAAATACCGGTAGCCCCAATAATATGATTAAGGGACTTTAGTTTGATTGATGTATAATGGTATGAACTTTAATATATTTGCATGTAAGACTATTCTATATGGATAGTCCATGTCATGCCATTTCTAGTGATATGTGGAACGTCACATAATTCCTCACAGTTAGATATTTATGGTCTGGTGAAGTGGATAACCCCCATGAGTTATATAGAAGGTCAAAGAAGTCAAATTAATTCTAGAAGCTCCTAGAAGAAGTTGACTAGTCAAGTTGGTGAAAATAGGAGTTGGTCATGGGTTAAGTTGTTGCAATAAGAAAATAATTAAAAATAATTTAGTTGTAACTAGAAGTGGAGAATTTACTATTTGTATCAAAGTGATTTAGAAGTGGGTTATCCCTAAAATAAGGAAAGTGGGTTAAGTTGGTTAGAAGGTAACCCCTTGAGGAAGCTACATGGAAGTATAAATAACAGAGAAAGGCTCTCATATTAAACCCTATTGAATATCAATGAATATCTATTTTTTGAAAGGTTAATGGTCAGGTATTATTGATAGAAAAAAATGCGGCACAAAAAGTGTACAGGAAATAAAAGTGCAGTAGGAAAAGTGCGGCAGAAAAACTGCAGCAGAAAAATCGTGACAAAAAAAGTGTTGCGGAAAAACCACGGCAAAAAAATTGCGAAAGAAAAATTGCAGCAGAAAAATCGCGACAACAAATTAGTGGCAGCAGAATCGCAACAGCATCACCATGGCAGTAGAATGCTACAAGAATAAAAAGGGCTTTTGGTTGAGGTATGTTGTTGAAGTTATTGGTACGGATAAAGGTTGTATAACAGTGAGGTTCTAGCACATGGTTTGAGGTACATACTTGTGGTATAATGTTTGAGGTATATGTGATCAAATCATATTGGTTGATGATTATACAGTGACAGGTTTCTCAATGATAGATTTGACAGAACAAGTTGTGACAGTGACATATTTAGTTTCTACATTTGGCACTTATATTTTAGGGAGGTTGGATGCGGCAAGGATAGGTGGTTGTAGCCACCTTCCGGTTGTAGTCAGAAAACATAGGGGGTTGTAGCCTCCTTCTGGTTGTATCCAAATAATTGGGAAGTTAGAGCTTCCCTTGGGTTGTAGCCTAAAAATAGGGGGTCATAGCCTCCTTCCAGTTGAAGGTGGAAAACAAAGGAAGTTAGTGCTTCCAATGAATGTAATTCTTAAAGACAAATAAGAAAAAGTATTATGTTTTTTTCTCTCGCATTAGGTTTCCATGTAAAAAATATTGGTGTATTGTGTATGTGTATGATTGTTCATTTGTTCATGGTTTATTTACTCTGCACTTATTGGATGATAATGCTATATTGATCGTAAATATAAACAACACTTTCATATTGTGGTTAAAAGGATTAAAAATCTATATTATTGATTCACCCCCCCTCTCAGTAATCCAACAATTGGTATCAGAGAAGGTTCCTTCATAAATCAGTTTAACCATTGAATGGTAGAACATGGAGAGAAACAATATGTATAAAAATGGAATACCACAGTTTGATGGACAAAAGTATGCATTCTAGAGAAGAAGGATGAAAACATATGTACATGCGCAGGGAATTGAATTTTGGCAATTAGTTGTAAATAGATACACAGAACCAATAGTTCCACCAACAAATGACAACGGAAAGAAACTCAATCTAAATAATTCAAAAGCCACAAATGCACTTTTGAATTGTCTTTTTTATTCGGTATATACCAAAGTTATACGTTGTATATCTTCTAAAGAGATTTGGGACAAACTTCAAAATATTTATGAAGGAGATTCAAAAGTCAAAGCAACAAAGCTTCAAACTTACAGAAGTCAATTCTAACAGTTAAAGTTGAAGGAAGATGAGAATATTGCATCTTACTTCTTATGACTTGATGAAACGGTGAATGAAATCATAGGATTGGGAGAAGAAATTGAAGAATCTGTAATTGCTCAAAAGGTACTAAGATCTCTTCGAATGATATTTGATCCTAAGATATCAACACTAGAAGAACGAGCAGATCTAGACTCAAGAAGCATGGATGATCTACATGGAATCTTCACAACATATGAAATGAGAACTGGAGAGGAAAATACAAGTATAAAAGAAGCAGCATTCAAAGCATCCAAAATATCAAAGCAAAAGGGAAATAAAAAAGAAAAAGAATATATAAGAAACAGTGACATCTCAAAAGACGATGAAGACGTGGCCAACTTTATCAAAAGATTGAAAAATGGAACTAGCGGAAGATATAAAGGTAAGATTCCATTGATTTTTTTAATTGTGATGGTATTGGTCATTTTTCTAAAAAATGTCCTCATAAGAAAAGAAAATAAATGATGAAGATTATTCAAATAGAAAACAAACATATAAAGGTAAAAGAACCAAAAAGAAATTCTTCAAGAAATGTTTTCGCAACAAAGAAGATAGCTCCTCATCAGATGAAGATGAAGTCAATGAAAGTGAGATAGAAAGAGTTATATTCATGGAAATAGAAGATTCCGATAAACAAGACACCAAAGAAGAATATGAAGAGGTGGAATTTGACTATCGAGAAAAACCATTGAGTGTTATAAAAGTTATAAAAAGAGAAAACAAGAAAAACAAGAAGCTCCAAGAAGAACTAGACAAGAAACAAGACACTCAAGAACTAGAGAATATGATCATGGAATTGAAGGTTCAAATAGAATAAGGTAGAAGAATTGAATAAGCACTCAAAATTAGTTAGAAGAAAGAGACAGGATCATTGGAAATTTGGAAGCTGAGATTGTCACATTGAGAAAGGATCTTCAAAATAAAGATATGCAAAACAACTCAAAAGTTTTGGATGGAATTATCAACATTCAAAGGTCTAATCATGACAAGTCCAGACTTGGATACAATCAAATAGAAAAGGGATCAAGCTTCAAAATGATAGATTGAGAAATATATCCAAAAATCTATGCAGAAACAATGAGAGGGGAAAGGAAGTTCTACAAGGAAGATCACAGGGATACTCCTCCACCGAAAAGATTCAAATTTCAGAATCAACGATAGACAGAAACAAACATGCCTCAGGAAGAAGAAGGATTCAAAAGAGCAACTCCTTTCAGAAGATATTCAACTCGCATGTATCAAACTATTTTTTTTTTGTTTATGTTATCCATCCAATAATTTTGGACAAAAAACTATAAATTGCATAGCTAATAGAAGGAACATAAACAACTTTGAAAGTCATAAACAAAATGGTTATCCAAAAAGGCCTAGTGAAACATAGAGAAGAAGCTACAACGTGTTTGAACCATTGAGCACTGAAGTGGAATGCTACAAGTGAAAAAACTTTGGACACATGGCCAAAGATTGTAGAAT
>SNQJ01S0018297.1:89508-134954 GCA_010110895.2 Picea sitchensis | reverse complement strand
TAGAGAACATCAATGTCCCACATCAGGAGCTAGTTACCAGCATTCAGTCTACATATTCTACAATGGTATTCTTCATTCCATATTCTGCTACGACCCTTTTCCACTATGTGGATGGATCTTCTTATTTGGATCCACATGATAGGTGTCAGTCTTTGGAGCATCATTTGGAGTTGGTTATGGTCCACAATTATCCATGGGACCCTGGTATATGGTTGTACATCAAGCGTTGATGACAATGCTTTCATAAGGGGGATGGAATGTAAGGTAACTAGAGAGGTAGTGGGGGGGCCCAGAGGGCCAATAGTGATAATAGTGGAGGTACTTCAATGTAAGGTGGACTAGGTCCACTATATCATTAAATAAGGCCCACTATGGTAGTTAGATATAATAAATGGGTAATTAGATATAATTAATGTAAGAGGGATTCTTAAAAGGTTCTACTTCTAGAAGATTCCTCATCTAGAATGTTCTTAGGAGATGATAGCACTATATAAAGGGGTTCAAAAAATGTAATGAGACATGAAGAGAAGTATTGTATTTGGAGCGGTAGCTCATTAGGAGGTTGCCCCCTCAAAGGGGCAAGTGAACAGGAGAGGATCCCTTCCATAATAGGATCCATTGTATGGTGTTGTCCTACCCTAAGGGTTTGATGATATCTTTGGATCTGTTGTGGTGATTTTGTATTCAATCTTTGGTTCTTAACACATTCCCTCCTAGAGAATCAAAACAAAATAACAATAGTCACAGATAGGAACCTCAGAAGAGAACATGGATAAGAAAGAAGAATCATAATAGAAATGAAGAATTCACACTCACTCTACAAGCTAAGCATAAGAAACGTGGTTGGTATTTTGACAATGGTTTCTCAAATCACATGATAGGTGATGAAAAAAAGTTTCTAACATTGAGAAAGGAAAGAGATGGATCAATCTCCTTTGGAAACGATGACTCATCTAGAATCATTGGAAAGGGAAGAGTCGGAATTGGAAACAAGGATACCAAGGCAAAAAATGTTCTACTAGTGGAAGATATGAAACATAATATTCTAAGCGTAATTCAAATGTGTGACCAAGGTCACAAGATTATGTTCTATTCACATAAATGCGAGATAAGAAAAGAAGGTTCGGGTAAATTGGTTGCAATAACTGTAAGAACTTCAAGCAACATATATGTGTTAAGTAAAATTGGAAATGAAAAGTGTTGTCTAGGAAAGGAAGATGAAGTTTGGCTATGGCATAGAATAATGGGTCACATAAAATTTGATAACCTCATCAAAGTCAACAAAAATGAAGCATTCAAATAAATGCCCCAAATCATGAAGCCAACCAACACTTTATGAAAACATTGTCAACGAGGAAAGCAAACAAAGACCGGGTTCAAATCAAAGGAATACTCAACAACAAGACCACTTGAAATTGTGCATACTAATCTAGTTGAACCAACTAGAACAAAGGGTTTAAAAAGTGAGCAATATTTTATATTATCGGTTGATGATTATACAAGAATGAATGCAGTTTGTTTTCTCATGAATAAGTCAGAAGAATTTGAAAACTTCAAGGTATTCAAGGAAATGGTTGAAAATGAAATGGATTCAAAAATCAAATGCTTGAGATTTGATAATGGAGGAGAGTTTACTTCAAAGGAATTTATGGATTTCTACAGCAAGCATGGTATAAAAAGGAAATTCTACGTTGCTAGAACACCTCAACAGAATGGAGTTGTCGAAAGAAAGAACATGACAGTATAGGAAATGGCTCGAACAATGTTAATGGATTCCAAGTTGATAGATGTTTTTTGGACACATGCAGTGCATACAATAGTTCACATTCAAAACAGATTAATGCTCAGAAACAACAATGACAAAACTCTTTACGATTTATGGAAAGGAAGACCATAAAATGTGAAGAAATTCAGAGTCTTTTGAAGAAAATGCTACATCAAAAGAGAAGATGATAGAATGGGAAAGTTTGATTCTCTTGTAGACAAAGGTGTAATTGTTAGTTACTCAAGTACAAGGAAAGAATACAAATGTTACAATCTAAGGATCAAGAAAGTTGTGGAAAGCATTAATGTAATGGTTGATGAGATAGGTGGACAAAAATTAAAGGAAGAAGAAAAAGAGTCAGTGGAACAAGTTTATGAAGAAGAAGAAAAGGATGAAGAAGTAGCAGAAGGGGAAGATGAAGAAGATCAAATAGAATTAGAAGAGAAAGAACAACAAGTACCTCCAAATACACCTAGAAAATGAATAGAGAATAATCATTCGTCAGATATGATTATCGGGAACAAAGATGCAGGAGTTGAGACTAGAAGAAGAATTCATTCACCAGAACAACTACACGCAGCACTCTTATCTTCGATTGAACCAAACAGTTTTGAAGAACCTAGTAAGGATGAATTATGGATAAATGCGATGGATGAAGAATTGGATTAGATAGAGAATAATGACACCTAGGAATTGGTTCCAAGACCAAGGTATAATAATGTGATTGGCACAAAATGGGTCTTCAGAAAAAAAATGAATGAAGATGGAAAGGTTACCAGAAACAAAGCTAGATTGGTATGTAAAGGATACAAACAGGTTGAAGATATCGAATTTGAAGAGACATTTTCCTTAGTTTCCAGAATGGAAGAAATCATATTGATAGTATCTTATGCATGTTCAAAGAATATTAAAGTGTATCGGATGGATGTGAAATCATTTTTTCTAAATGGATAACTAGAAGAAGAAGTCTACATTGAGAAACCCAGAGTATTTCAGTTATCAAAAAATGAAGATTATGTTTTCAAATTAAAGAAGGCCTTATATGGTCTCAAACATGCCCCCAGATCATAGTATTCTAGACTTGATAGATACTTACAGCAACAAGGGTTCAAGAAAGTAAATGTAGACAACAACCTCTACATCATGGTAACTCAATATAGTATTTTATAATTAAAGTTTATGTTGATGATATTATTTTTGGAAGTGATGATGGCAGGTTGAGCCAGAAATTTCCAAAGGATATGTAGAAAGAATTTGAAATGTTATTACTTGGAGAAATATCCTTCTTTTTGGATCATCAGATATGTCAAAGAAACCAAGGAATTTTTATTTCTCAAACCAAGTATATCATATAAATGATAAATAGGTTCAGAATGGAAGATTGAAAACTAGTCAATACTCCTATGCAAACCAGTTGCAAGTTAAGAAAGGATGATGATTCAAAGTCTACATATCAAAGGAAGTACAGGTCAATGATTGGTAGCTTACTTTATGTAATGACATCTAGATCAAATGTAATGCAGGAAGTTGGACATGTGGCAATATTTCAAGTTGTGCCAAAGAAATCACATGTTCTAGCAGTAAAGAGGATATTTAGATATCTCAAGGGTACAAAAGAGTTTGGATTATGGTATCCAAAAGGAAAGGATTTACCACTTATTGCCTACACAGATGCAGATTGGGCAGGTTGCATTGATGACCGATGAATCACCAGTGGAGCATAGATCTACTTGGGTGAGTGTTTGGTATCTTGGCCAAGAAAGAAATAGTCATCAATATCATTATTTATAGTCAAAGTAGAGTATATTTCAGTAGCATCATGGTGTATACAATTTCTATGGATGAAACAAACTCTGCCAGATATACGATTGAGTATGATGATCCCATTCCAATCTATTGTGATAATACAAGCACCATCGGTATCTCAAAAAACTCGGTGATCCACTCCAAGATGAAGCACTTTCCAATCAAGTATCACTTTCTATGGGAATAGGTTGCAGAGAATAACATCAGAGTTGAATATGTGGGAACAAAAGAACAAGTGGAAGATATCTTTACAAAACCACTTCCAAGGGAAGCCTTTGAGTATCTTCGCCAGAGACTCAGAGTAATTTCTACTCCAAAATGAATCCTTTTGAATGCTTATCTTATATGTATTATATTTACAGAAGGAAACACCATAAAGAGGCAATTCGGGTCAGGGGAGCATTTTTAGGAAGAGTTCAATCAAGGGGAGAAGCCCCAAGGGAAGTATAGTTAGGGGGAGAAGCCCCAGATGAGAACATACCTTTTCCATTGATGTCAAATGGGGAGATACTTATCAGATGTAGGATAGAGAGTTAGATGCTTGGAGAGATACCACATAGGCATGGTTCCAGGGGGAGCAATGTTCACAGGGGGAGCATGAGCGATATGACTTCAGTATTGCATCATGGTGTTTACATAAATGCCAAAGGGGGGTATTGTTGATTAATTGGGTTGGTTGTCATTGATGTCAACCCTTGAAGCAAGTCCAGTAGAAAATTTGGGTAGCCCCAACAGTATGATTAAGGGACTTCAGTTTGATTGATGTATAATGGTATGAATTTTAATATGTTTGCAGGTAAGACTATTATAGATGGATAGTATATGCCATGCCATTTCCGGTGATATGCGTAACGTCACATAACTCCTCACGGTTAGAGAGTTATGGCCTGGTTAAGTGGAGAACCCTCATGACTTATCTATAAGGTCAAAGAAGTCAAATTAATTCTAGAAGCTCCTAGAAGAAGTTGACTAGTCAAGTTTGTGAAACTAAGGGTTAGTCATGGGTTAAGTTGTTGCAATAAGAAAATAATTAAAATTAATTTAGTTGCAACTAGAAGTGGAGAATTTACTATTTGTAGAAAAGCAAGTTAGAAGTCGATAAGTGGTTAGAAGTGGGTTATCCCTAAGAGAAGGAAAGTGGGTTAAGTTGGTTAGAAGGTAACCCCTTGAAGAAGCTACATGAAAGTATAAATAAGAGAGAAATGATCTCCCATTAAACCCTATTGAATATCATTAAATATCTATTTTGTTAAAGGTTATTTGGGCAGGTATTATTGATAGAGAAAAGTGGGGCAGGAAAAGTGGGGCAGAAAAAGTGTGGTAGGAAAAGTACGGAAGAAAAATCATGGAAGAAAAAGTACAACATAAAAATCACAGCAAAAAATTCATAGTAGCAGAACGCTACAAGAAGAAAAAAAGTATTTTGGTTGAGGTATGTTTCTGAAGTTATTGGTACAGATAGAGGTTGTATAAAAATGAGGTTCTAGAACATGGTTTGAGGTACATACTTGTGGTATAGTGTTTGAGGTATATGTGATCAGATAAGATTGGTTGATGAGTATACAACGACAGGTTTCTTAGTGACATATTTGACATAACATGTTGTGACAGTGACATATTCATTTTCTGCATTTGGCACTTATATTTCAAGGCGGTTGGATAGGGAAAGTATAGGTGATTGTAGTCACTTTCTGGTTGTAGCCGAAAAACATAGGGGGTTGTAGCCTCCTTCTGGTTGTAGCTAGAGAATTTGGGAGTTGCATCTTCCCTCAGGTTGTAGATTGGAAATAGGGGGTCAGAGCCTCCTTCCATTTGCAGTTGGAAAACAAAGAAAGTTGGTGCTTCCAATGAATGTAATTCTTAAAGAAAAATAAGAAAAAGAATTATGTGGTTTTCCCACATTGGGTTTCCACATAAAAAATACTGGTGTATTGTGTATTTGCATGATTTTGCATTTGTTCATGGTTTATTTACTCTTCACTTATTGGATGATAATGTTATATTGATCATAAAGATAAATAAAACTTGCATACTATGGTTAAAAGGATTACAAATATCTATTACTGATTCACCCCCCTCTTAGTAATCCAATGACTTCTTCGTGATTTTCTTACCCTTTAGCAATCTCCTGTAACTGAATTTTCAATGTTGCTAGTTGTGACTAAACTTGAGCCATCCCCACGTCATTTTATCGTATAGGGGATGCTTCGAGTTTCGTGGTGATCTATAGCATTTCTTACTGCGACGTAATCATTTGTTGTGTCATTGGGCATCGTTTATGTGGTAACAATCCTGCAATGAACCATTCCCTATGTTTCTCATCTGGAATCTGGAAGGTCAATCGATCTGTCAATATCTTGAATATCTTATTAAAATCCCATGTTGATTCATTCTGCAACTACTTAATCTCTTTTAGTTCTATAATACACTGTGACTCAGATTTTGGTTTCTGGAATTCCTTTAACAGAGCTTGGCTGATGTCTTCCAACGTTCTAGTTTGTCTCGCAGGCACAGTGGATTGATACTTCATATACCAAAGTAACGCGCAGTCTCTGAATTTCATCACCAATTGCATTGTTTTTGCATCGTCATCATATATTTTCTTCACGGTCCATATTGCTTCATAGAAAAACAAGTGTTGTTATGGATCTTTTGTCCCCACTCCATGAAAAAAAAACATTCTCAACGTGGAGTCTACTCTCGCCATCATTTACTTTTCAATATTATTCCTTGGTGACACTACCAGAAGTTGTTTTTTCCATACTACTTACACTACTATGACTACCTTTACTACTATTTTTTCTTCCTTCAACTGACAAATTTTTAGATCTTACCTCAATTCTCAAAGACACACACGCGATCATGGGTTCGATGCAAATTCTAGCCTGAGTGGGATGTAATGGATATCCTTCTACTGGACTGAGCTAACTATCCTTTTGCTTTTACTCTATGTGTGATATTCCTTTGATCTGGAGCACTACACCGGTGTCTCTTTCCTCAACCTCACTATGTTGGTCTTCTCTATTAGCCACAGTCCTCTTCCTACTGTACCAAAATCTATTTCCACTGCGGAATACTCCAATATCTTATGTTGTCGCACTTTCTTCTTCTCTCAACATTCTCATCCCATGAATTCCTCATTTATTATTTCTTGCATCCTTCTCTTCTATACACTCAACTCCTAGTCTTCCCCCAGTCACCCTATGTATGCGAAGGTGCTTAGCTACTAGGGAAATCATATTCCATATTCATAATTCCCATATCACATAGAAACATCTTGATCTAGGTAGACAATTATTTCAAGCATATTCCACGTGGACTTTTAAAGAACTCTCTTTTAGTGGCACTATATGACTGGGTGAAATGTATAGAAAACTTAGTAATGTATCCCCCCAATACACTATCCAGTCAAAAATCAATTGCGTGAAAGATTCGATTACTCATAGTATTAACTTGTCGGATCAACTCAGGGGTCCAACTTTTCAGAAAAACAGTGCGTAAATTTCCATTCTTTTCAACTAATCTCTATATCCACTCAGCCAAAAAAATTGGGAAATCAACAAAGAATAACTCATGTAAGTCTGTAAATACATACCTCTATAACCATTTCTTCAGGTTGATCTATGAGTTCTTATTCTTATTTCTAGAAAACGTGTGCTCCTTTGCCTCTAACAAATGTCTAATCTATTCCTTAGTCGGCCTACGCATTCCCCTCATTCGCAAATCCTGGTCCCGACAATGAAAAAATTTGTTGGCGTGCAGTGGGAAGGCCTAGGGTTCAACATTATTTCACCAACAAAACCCTCATATACCGACCCTTTTGGCATCACTCACAAGCAGGTGAAGCCTCACCCGAGGTATCTATGGGGACTATAGGAACCAGGTTTCCGCAGTCATGAAGGGATGGGAGGCATTCATCAACCATTACACTTATAATTTTTTCATTATATGTTATATCATGTGCACAGAATCATCAGAACATATAACATATTAATATTAACCATGCATTCTATGTGTGAAATAAACATAACAGTAAACACATCATAACACAGATACACCAAGATTTAACATGGTTCACCCAAGATGGGCTACGTCCACAACATTCAGCTTCTTATATTATGCATAATCATCTCTTACAAAATATGCACATTGCACTAATGCAGTATTCCCTTGTCGGTCTCCTATCCTCTATTTGTCTCTCTTCGCTCTTTCATTTGCACATATAGTGCACACTTAACTCTTCTTACTCTCATTCACTCTCGACTAGTTTCATATTCCTCTTATCTATCCCAAGACTTACATATTTATACTATTACATTAGAGCTTAGTCATTTTCGACACACCAAAATTCCCAATGGATACTTATTGTTTTCCTCCTTTCGTGCGTGCTAATCCTGAAAGTGCCCCAACTGCCTTTCCTTCTTTTGCGCACATTGTGTAGTTCCCAAAACTGGTCCCAAAAGTTATGTCTCAAAATTCATGTCCCAACAGTCCTCTCTAGAGGTTCCAAAGATAGGAAGAACAAGATCCACCATTGATGCAAAAGAATAGGAAATGACAAGTTCTAATGAAAATATTGGTATTGCTACATAAGGACTAATACCAATAATCCCTTTGGATACCACACAAGAACCAACTACAAGGGGATTATACTACTAAATAAGTTTTCACAATGAAAAAGAGAGAAGAAATAGGTGCTTCCACACAAGAACTAGCACCTAAAATACTTGAGGCTACTACACAAGAACCAACCTAAAAAATCCCTACTAGTGCTACAAAATAATCAGCAATAGAGAAAGCAGTTGAATAAATTCCTTAGGAGGAAGAGACTGCTACCCCACAAGAACCTAAAGTAGAACAAGATACTATAGAAGTATTCTCCCCTCAAGGAATCAGTGAAGACATCTCAAAACCAAGTTGAAATTTTTTTGACAATCCTTTACACGAATTTTTAGGGGAAATTTCTATAGAAACTCTTTCCATGGAGCTTGTGAAGAATATTATATAGAACCATTTAAAACAACAAAGAAAAAAAAACCTAGTTTTTATCATATCACCTACTTCTTAATATGTCATATACTTTCTACAGATGGCATGGACTTCTTAGGTAGGTGTAGGTACACTTGTTCTTTATAAAAAAAAATTAAGATTCTTTGAATTTTATGTACTTGTATTTGGAAAGTCACTTAATCCTTCACTAGTTTTTACATATATCTTACTTCCTTACCATTTGTCATTTTTTCAAGGATAGAAAAAGTATTTAGTTCCAGGGAGAATATTTTTCATGGATTTACATATCATAACCACACCATCACCACCCTTTTTCAATCCATAACCTTCACCACTCCATTTTGAACTATGATATCATTATACTCTACTTCCAAAACTCACATACATTCCATCACAACCAATAAATATTCAAGAAAGAGAAGGGCTAGATATATCAATGTTATAGAAGTTGTGGAGAAACTAGATCAAGGAAAGATATCAATGATGCTACACAAATAATTGATGTTATTACACAAGAAACAACATAAAGAAGCCTTATTGTTTCAACACAAGAACCAACAACAAGAAATAAAGCAGCTAAGTAGGTCATGGAAACTATCCACGAAGAAAAGAACTATTGCACCACAAGAACTTGTAGTAGAACACATTGCTACAGAAGCAGTTCTTCTTCAAGACTACATTGAAGAAATCCTTGAGCATATATATATATGAAAGAGAGAGTGTGTTATAGAAATATTTTCCTCACCCCATGCAACTTGCTCAAAAGGCCTTTTCCATTTCCCTATGCAGACTTGAAGTCCCTTTTGCATCTCCCAGAGATAAAAAATTGTATTTTTCCACATATACGTGTACTAACAACTATACAACATGCATATAAACAAGTTTCACCATTACATCCCATGTACGTCGGGTTTTGTTCCCAAAATTAAAAAATGTTATCGGGTTTCCATATCATGTCATGGGATCCATGATCCTTGACCTTCCATATACTGGAAACATTCCAACTCGGCACTCCAATTCCATTTGAAGGAAACAAATCAGCCATATCCAAGTTGTGGAAGAGAGGAGAAGAACTCAATTTTGAGAGTGAAGTTACTCTGGAGAAATTATTCACTTCATATTGAGTTTGCCTCCCTTTGTCCTTTTAAGTCTGAACACATTGTTTAGCCCCCAAGCTCTTCCCTATTTGATGGAGAACCTCATTGTCTCTCTTATATGATTTTTCCTTTGGTGGAGGATTGAAGTGGTCGAGGCCCAACTGGAAGGGACTTAGTTTCTCAATTTCGAGACGTGTTGACACAAAACTTTGTCATTCATACACTTTTGTTGTTCATATTTTAATAGAAATACTCTTTTCTCGTCTAATTAATTTCTTGCAAATATTTGAATTGTTATTCCATGGGCATATTTGTTATGAATATTGATGGATTATGCTATTATATGTGCTAAATTTATATATATCACCATATTCTTGTGTATCTTGGTTTTTGAGGACAAATTTCAGGTGTATAGCTTTGAGTCAAGTGCTCAACGGTGGACTTCCTCGAATGTTTGGACGAGGTAGGATCTTTATCTTGTCCTGTTAGCATGTTTTCTTATATAGCATACTTGATATTAGAGTTGATTTCTGTAGTCATTTACATTTGTTGTGGTTTACCCCATGCCATAGAGTGATTTTCCTCATAACATAATTGGCGACCATACTAGGGATATAATCTTCTTCTTGGGGCTTCGAGTGTTTTTCTCCTTTGATTTCTCTTGGTTAGCATGTGTTTTCTTGTCATCTGACTGCTTGACATCATTTTTTCATTTTGAGTCTGAGTTTCTTGGCTTTATCCTTAACCTTCTAGTGTTTCAATACATATACGTGGGTTTTCTCTTGACAAACATGTACATACACAACTTGTCATTCTATAGGGCGCATACATACATGGATTTTCAAAATTGTTTGTTGGGTAATTTTTTATGGTTGTTGAGTCTTCTTGGGTATCTGTCATGACTGTTAAGTGCATGTAGAGTAATAGGAAACCTTTCTTTGGTTCAATTTTCTAGTGGTTTTTTCTTTCTCATCATCTTTTTCATTGATTGTCCTTGCATCTTGGGTTGGGTGTTTTCTTCTTGATATCCTGCTTGGTTTGTCTCTTTTTGCTTACAGTAGGGCTTATATATCAAGTTGTTGTTCAGTCCTTGCATTTTCATTTCTTTATATTGAAAATACAAAAATATACATTTTGCATTGTTGGAATTTGATCTTTTGGGTTCTTATTGTTGATCTTAGTACATGTATGGAAAGATTGCCTCTTATTTGAAATTACATAGTTGAATTGAAAGTTGCATTTTGAAAAGCTTATCATTTATTGAGGATTGAAGTTAGGACTTTGCATTATATTCATATTCATTTCTTTTACTTGTTGAGTCATAACATCATCAGTTTCACCACCGCACCTTTTGAGTAAAAAAAGCCACTAAAATTAATGTTGATAAATTTAAAATTGATTAGAAACGATTTTATTTTTTAGGGTGCACAAACTAGCTTAAGATTTAGAGCCTTAGAATAGGATTTTGTGAGTAAACTTATCCAAGGCTATTAAACTCAACATATGTGTCTGACTAAGGGAGTGGTGAAATCCATTGTATAATTGGAGACATTAGGAGGCTCCACTCACACCGGTGTTAAGAACAAGGTTGTGTGAAGTTGGTTGAGGAGATATCCCTCTAATACCTTCTTACCATCAAAGATATTTATGTGTATCTATTCGTATCTGGGGGTCTTGCTAGTGCCTTTACCCCTATGAGAGTTGGTGCTTTCAAGATTTCAGGATTTGTTACCATGCCCATATGGTGGACCTGACTTACGACTATTCACCTTCGTATTGGTTATATCATTGTGGCTTTAGTTGCTTGACAAAGGTAGCCACATAGGTTACTTGCAGGGTTTATTCTGCAAGTACCCTGGGTTAGATAAGGGTTAGAAAACACACATCCTTTATGGAGTATTACCTCTTTGGGGATATATAACTAACTATGTTGTTAAGCCCACGAGGGGCTTTATAACTGATTTTGATACCTCTAATATTTTGAAGGGAGTCTCAAGCCCCTCTTGGGAGAGGCATACCTACTTTATGGAGGGAGGACCCTTTCATCCACTTTATCCTATTTGTGTGCATATTGGCCCTTTTTTTTTTGGGTGTTCACTTTGATTATTATTTGGCCTTAGGATTTTGTATTGTGTCATGAGTTTTCATTGCTATGGGTAGTGGAGCCCCCGTGACTCCCTCAGTTAGCGTTACCCATCCCATGGTATTTTCTCATTCCATGGGGACAAATCCTTTCATATTTTCGAGTGGTACGTCAAATCATGATACTCAACCAATACCTTGGTCCTCTAATCATTTTTCTCATGGTATGCTAGACATGTCTTCGCACTTGCCATCCTATGTCTCGTTGTCTTATGTGAATCCTTGTTTTGGGTCTGGAGGCATGATGCCTCCTTATTCTCCTTTTTTGTTTGGTGGGAGTCATATCCCTCAACCAACTCTTACGGTAGGAGGTTGGAATATTCCTTCCTATCGATCCTATCCTAGCTTCACTTTTCCAAGAGAAAGTGTTCAAATGGGAGGTCATTCTACGTATTACATCTCTCCCATCTATCCTTTTTTTGTTATGTCAGTTCCTATGAAAACTTTTCCCATGACAGATCTCTATCTATCCTCTAGTGTTTCATCCAGGGGTATTCAGTTTTATAGTATGGGAAACCCCCTTCATGGATTTCCTTCATCTGGGGGAAACATATATCCTCACCCAAGTAACCCTTGTCATGTTGCTTTCTCTTATCAAGTGGCTTCCTCGGTGATGATGCCCTTACAATCCTTTATGAATCAGTTTGGAGGAGGATATTATCCTGCCAGATAGGGCCATGGTGTATACCAGAACCCTTCCTGGCCCATAATTTCTCAAAAATAGTCTTTCATGGAACCTTGGTAATAGGTATCAAATGTCACAACCAACTGTCACCGCCAGTCCAGTCACTGCAAGTCATACTGGCATTATATCACCGACCTCTACTAGTCATGTTGGAGATAGGTCAACAACCTATACAAGTCATGTTGAAGACTAGCAATCAGCCACTGCATGTCACGTTGGGGGCATAACTCTAGTCATTGTTAGTCACACTGCGCATACATCACCAACCTATGGTAGTCATGTTGGGGATTTATCACCAACCTCTGCAAGTCATGTTGGAGATCTGCTACTAGCCTCTGCAAGTCATGCTGGGAGCATGTCACCAACCACTACAAGTCATGATGGGGGAATTCATATGATTGATAATCCTAGATGTATAATATATAATCCCATATTCCTTTGTAGGATTTGCAAAGGAGATCACCTTACTCGTTTGTGTCCTGCTATTGATGTGGTACAAGAAGCATGGTCCTTACCTGGGGGCCCTTCGGGTTCTGAGTCATCTTTGGTTTCCCAAAATTCTAATCCCTCTTTTGTTGATACAGTGGTCATGTTGATGCAATATGTAGCTAACACCGCTCTTCTTTTGGGGGGTGATGCATCTCTTGACCATGTTGTCTCTCATCCTATTCAACCATCAATCGTGTCAACGCAATCTTCGGCCAACACCACTCCTATTTTGGGGGGTGATGCATCTCTTGAACTTGTTGTCTTGCATCCTATTCAACCAATGGTTGAAGAAATGTTCATGCCAATGCAATATTTCGTCGACCCACTCTTCTCTTGGAGAGTGACAAGTCTAAGGAAGTGACATTGTCGATGCGATCTTCGGTCAATCCCACTCTTCTTTTGAGGGGTGATGTGTCTTTCGAACATGTCCTTAGAATTTCTATTCCTATAAATTATGAACACGGGTGCATTCCACTCTCTCCGAGTATGCTCCCTCTGAGTCTTAGGATGGTTTCCTTTGATTGGAATGATCTTGTAGAGCCTCGAATTCCTTCTTCTACACCCTTCCAGGTAAGGGGCATTCTTCGATATATTGTAGATAAGGTAACCTCTGCAAGTATTTTATCCTCCTCGACTTGTAAATATTTGGTTTTTCCCAAGATTGTGTTAGTTATCTATGAGTTTTTGACTTTTGACAAAAGTTCTGCATGGGAGCCCTGGCCTCCCCCATGATATGTTGCTTAGAACAACATCCCATGAGTCTTGTTTAAGCTATTTTCTGAATCTCTCAAAAAGAAAAAATATTGTCGAGTGAACTTGTCTCTTTCACACTCGTAAATTGCATTGAAAGGACATATATTTGGTGTAAGTTTAACCCTTTTTCAGACCAAGTAGACTAATTTCGAAAAAGGAATACTCTAGTCACTAATGGCTAGAAGATTTATCATCGGTATTGTTTTATACTTTTTTGGGCCTAGGGTACTAAATCTACGAAAAAGGACATTATTTGGAGTTAAGTTGTAATTGCATCTCATTCACTTGCTTGTAGTATTGAGCCTATTGTTAGTTCCCTCTTTTGCATTATAAGCCTATTATCTTAGCAGTTTGCATCATCAGCCAAGCAGAGCCTTGTTTATATCCTTTGCAGCTTGACACCCTATACCCTACGAGGAAACATTCCCCCGAGAGTCCATATCCTACATGCACCTCCTTGCATTGAGCATAGTCATGTTCCACTATTCGAACTAGTTTCTTACTCGTGACACTCGTTTCCTCCCCTGTATCATAGCATTCATTTGTATATGAAAAAACAAAAAAATACGGGCAGGAAAAGAATATTATCTCATGTTGAAAGCAGTCGTGTCACCTTTGAATAGAGCACAAACTTTTGAGCCCACTTATCATCAAAAATTTTGGTTTAGCATGACCTTAGGAAGCTAAGCTCATTTCTTAGAGTTTACTCCCCCAACTGGTTACTGTTTCAGTCCCTATGGATATTTTGATTGGTGCTTCCTGCATCACAAAGTTTCATGATTAAGTCTATTCTCCCAAAGTCATCCATATGTCTCATGCTCTTGTTGAAAGGATGTTTATCAGCCTGTGTCAGTTATTTCTCAGAACTCTTGACTTTGCATGTCATCCATACCCTCAGTGTGTCTCAGAATTACATGAATTTGTAGTCCTACCATGCACCCTGGTCCTACTTTCCTTATGGGTAGGTAACCTTGAACCCAACATTCGACATCTCCTCATTGGTCACTGACTGGGGGGTTCCCCTTATGTTCGACAACAATAAATCTATTCACACGTTGGGATTATTGCATTGTCTTGGATGCAATTATCCTTATTGGTGGTTTCCTCTACTTTGTCGGCAGTTTTATTGTCTTCTATTCAGGGGGTATTTTCTGTGCACTTCTTGCATCTGGTGCATGCAAACAATGCACAGGTTTGTTGGTTTGTGAACATGTTCTTCCTTTGAGTTTCTCCAAATCATCAAACTCTTGCTTTGTACCTCGTGCTGACTGATGATAGACTCCTTAATGCTCTCCTTTCAGCGGGTCTCCTTCCATCAACTTCAGCTCATCTATTCTAGAAGAGATGCTTAGAGTCCTATGAGTACCTAGAGGCTTGTCGTCATAAGTGAAGGGTTCTCTCACCATCCACAGTTGGGAATACATCAATGCCTCTTGATCAATGGATTCTTCAAGTGTTTGACCTCAACTCCTTTATTCGCACGTGTAAGAATATACTCGGTACCTTGATACCTAATTTCATTATCGGTAGGTTGTCTCGCATTTGTTAATGATATACCTTAATGACTAGTAATCAAACAAAGTCTCATTGTGTTAGACCTAAACTCCTTTATTCACATGATGTAGACTTTCACCTTTGGCGTATCATGTAGAATAATTGAAGACATCAGTTCATAGTCATAGCTTTCCTGAGATGTTGCTATCATTCATTGGACTAGTACCTATATTACTTCAATGATCGTGGGAGATCAGATTGTACTCCATTGTATACATAAATATTCAGATTGATTTTGAGATTGGTTTTCACTGGGCCTTATTCGTGACTATGACACCCTATGGAATGTATCTAATTTTGTATTTCCTATTCATGGCCATGAACAATTGTTTGGTATATTTCCACATGGATCTACAGTGTAATTCAAATTGGCATCCATGTGTACACAGTCATTATGGAATGTAATATTATTATGAGCATATAGTTTGTCCAATTGGGTCTTCATTACTCCACTTATAATGTATTTTGGCCATCGCAGATACTCCTCTGAACTCACACATTAGGGGGCCTCTGTTATAGCAATATTTTTCTCACCCCATGCAACTTCCTCAGAAGTCCTTTTCCATTTCCCTATGGAGACTTGAAGTCCCTTTTGTAGTTCCCAGAGATAAAAATTTTATTTTTCCACATATACGCACCCTAACAGCTATACAACATGTGTATATGTAGGTTGCACCATTATAGCACATGCACATCAGGTTGTGTGCCCAAAATTTAAAAATAGTGTCAAGTTTCCATGTCAAGTCACGGGATCCATGATCCTTGACCATCCATATACTGTAAATACTCTGAATCAACGCTTCAGTTCCATTTGAAGGCTATAAATGGGCCATATCCAAGTTGTGGAAGAGAGGAGAAGAATTCAACATTGAGAGAAAAGTTACTTTGGAGAAACTATTCACTTCATATTGAGTGCATCCCTTTGTCCTTTTAAGTCTAAACACATTGTTCAACCCCCAAGATCTTCCCTATTTGATGGATAATTGCATTGTCTCTCTTATATGAGCTTTCCTTTGGTGGAGGATTGAAGTGGTGGAGGCCCAGCTGGAAGGGACTTAGTTTCTCAGTTCTGAGACATCCCGACATGGAAGTTTGTCATTCATACACTTTTTTTATTCATATTTTAATAGAAATACTCTTTTCTCATCCAATTAATGTCTTGCAAATATTTGAATTGTTATTCCACAAGCATATTTGTTATTAATATTGATGGATTATGCTATTATATGTGCTAACTTTATATATTATCACCATATTCTTGCACATATTGGTTGTTGAGGAAAAGTTGTAGGTGTATATCTTTGATTCAAGTGCTCAACGGTGGACTTCATCGAACATCTAGATGAGGTAAGCTCTTTATCTTGTCTTGTTAGCATGTTTGTTTATATAGCATACTTGAGATTAGAGTTGATTTCTGCAGTCATTTTCATCTGTTTTGGTTTACCCCATTCCATAGAGTGATTTTCCTCATAACAGAGAGACATAAGACCTTTTATTTATTCACTTCTCAGTTCTAGAACCAGGAAGGGTCCACTTCACCAATTATTGCATAACCTGGTAGGGTCCAATTCACTGATTTATACGGAAATTGATAGATATCCATACATCCAACCTTATTATAGGTTTATTTTAGTGTTTATCGTCATTTTTTTCACATCTCGGTTATTTTGGATCATATTTGTTGCACATATTGGTTGTCGTGCATCATGGTTTATATTGTAATGCCACTCCTTACATAATTCTATTTGGCATAGAATAAGGATACTAACCCTAGATTTGTTAATGTGTTCATGTGTTTTAAATATATATATATATGGTGGATATCTATACTTGTGATGTGTGTAATGGTTTCTAAGGATGTTTTTTTTAATGTGTTCCTAATTATCAAGTAGGTAGTTGTGCGGCATTATGATGATAGGATTACTTACTGAGATGGATTAATGAATGATAGCTTGGATAATTGGATTTCGTACTTTGATCCTATGTTAATAGATTATTAATAATGTTATTAAGAACATATAAATTAAGACAGGTTGATAGAACCATGGGACTTCTAGGTGGAGTTGATTGAACAAGTAGAAGGATGTGGAATCCAAACTAAATGTTGCAGAATATTAATGAAACCAATAGAATTTCATTCAATGTTATGTATTATTACAATTTATATCTATGTGCATATGCTATAATATGATTTCATTTGATTTTAGTGGTGCAAATAATGGTTCATGTTGTGCCTTGGTTTTGACATGTTTACACTGACTCTTTAACCTACTTTCACTAAATTCACCATTCATATACACTCCTTTACTATTCATATTACCGCATTTACCCACCTTATAAGGCCTCCACTTCATAAAAGATTCATGATGCATTTAATTATTTTTTTATACTCATTCCCCAGATTTTAATGTCTATTTAGAATAGATCCTTTGGTTTCCTAACCATTTCCAAAGTTTTAGCAGTATTCATGGGATTTTCCAGTATTGTCAAAATGCATTTTTTCTACTGAAATTCTTGTAGCAAATTGTTTCTAGGGGCAGCCTTCGCACATCATTTGTGAGTAGATGAGGCAAAATTAAGGAATTCTAGGACATGGATTTTGTGTAGAATTCGCCCATTTTGGTGACACAAGGGAATTTTTCTCATAAAACATATGATAAGGGATGTATGAGCATGTTTTCAAAGACAATTTTATCACAATTTTTAGAATTTTCTATAGTGGCCATTCTTAAAATCATTTTTTGATTTGCATGGTTGCGCCTGGTAAGGAGAAAATAAGGCATATTATTTTTGTTAGTATATTCCCCAATATGTTTTGTTATCATGAAATCGAATTTACCTCCAACATAGCAAGGTGAATTCAAAACTTTGGTTCAACACAAAACATTGTAACATAGCATCAGAGATAATAGGAACCAAATCCATCCATGAATGAATCATCAAATTTTATATGAGAATTTTATGCATCATTTTCATGAAATTTTGTATACATGGGTCATCTAAATCATCTCACCAAGCCATGATCAAAACATATTAGATATGCAAAATACCTATGCTTTATTTTCTAGTTATTTTGTTAATAGAAATTTGTAGGCTATGGATCTAAGGAGAACAATTGTAATGTCATATATACTTCAGCCTGGAGCCTATGAGATATGATGTGATCTAGAATGATTGTAATGTTAGTATGTTGATTCTGAGAATTAATACCAGCTCTGGATGATTGTTCATCTTATGCATTGTGAGTGATTAATTTGTAGTCTAGTTTTGTAATGTTTTCAATAGTGTTATCCTAACTAGGAGGGCCCCTTGTGTGAGGTATATGTTGCTTAAATTATAATTATATTTTGTTTGATTTAAGTATTAAGCATGGTTCTTATTACTATCATTCATTTTCTTATAAGATTTCAATTCAATTTATGAATTTTGTTTTCAAATACCGCGAAAATACTAGTGCATAGTTTTGTTAATTGAATAAATATTATCTCATTTGATTACAGAAAATTTCATTTCACATAAATGATTGAAATACTATAATATTTATTGAAATTGATAATTCATTAGGTTAACAGAATCAAGTGCCTGGAATCATTTATGTAGCTTTTCATTAATTTTGTTTTGGTAGTGTTGCATTAAATTATGTTTCTATAGCATTGCAGTAACTCTCTTTTTGTAGCAGAACAATGAGAATTTTGTATTTCATAGTGTTCATCTAGAAAGGCATAAACCTAATCCTGCATACATATTTATTGCATCTCATAAGTCTACGAATCCCAGATTGAAAATTTTATGTAGTAAAGTTTAATCCATTAAAATGATTGACATTGTTGGTATTGTTGTCATGGATATGCTAAAGGGATTAGAGAATTGATAGTTTGGTTCTTTTTTTCCATATTTTTTTTTCTGCATATGATCTTTGTTGTGCCAACATTTATGACTCGGAGGAGGACAAATGGTAAGACACAAAGACAACCTCACTATAGAAAATGTAGTTTTAAAGCTTGATGCATTCACTTTAGTGAGCTTCTCTTAGACCTCGACATGTTGGTTCAATGTGTTTCCTTGATTAACCTTATTTCAATGATAACACAGTGATAATAGGGTCTTAGTAGCATGAGGTATTCAAGACATGGTGTGTTTTATTTCTGTAGATTTCATTCAAAAAGGAATTTCTTACATTCCTGTCACCAAATCCTTTATGCATACAAGAGTGCAATAAGAAAATTTCTTAAGATATGCATGGCATGCCAAAGGAACAATGACTATATTGAATCTTGGTTCCAAAAAATTACCATCGTGCAACATTCCTCCATTATTCAACATTTCTTGGCACTATATCAATCAGAGTAATTGGTTTTTGATATCCTGGCATCTATAACAATACATTTTTAGAATTTGGATATGAGTCTACTTGAGATCTTGTTACGCAAATGGATGAATTGGAAATATTCCTACACTTGAGAAAAGGTTTTATTTTTCAAGTAGAGTAGGATAACGTAAAAGAATACATAAATAAATAAAATATTAAGGATAAAAATGAATCCAACTATGAAAACTAGGATTGATCGCAATTGTATAAAAACCTTTCTTGAAAACCAGGTTTTCCACTGACAAAGTTCATAATGAATTTTTGCATATAGTTTTTGGTTCAATATTTCATTTATGGTTCTTCAAATTATTTTGTTCGATGCTCAAGTTGGATGATGTAGGATTCCTTAAGGCCCTCCCTCCAACATATCTTGTCCTATTGACCTCAACACCTTATCTGAGATAAAGATCAAAGATTTTATAGTGCCTTGGATCTTGCATACATCAATGGCATGTTTCCTCACTAACAACATTGGGAATACAATAATGTCTCCTAATTTTCAGATTTTGCAAGTGACATGACTTCAACACCTCTATTCGTACCTATCAAAATTCACTAAGATACCTCGACACTCATTTTCATCGATGGTGAGTGATCTCATGTGAGTTATCGACATACATCAATGGTCAGTAATCCAACGATTTCTTCCCATGATCGACTTCATCATATTCATTCACATGGACAAAATTGTACCATAGGTTTGGGAGTGCTTGAAGACTTTATGATTTCATAGTATAAGCATCTTGCAGCCTCTTTGTATCTTTCAAATAAAAATGGAATGTCAAAGAGGGAATATTGTTTCAAAAAGAGGAAGTCATTTATTTCTGTAGCATATCTTTCTGTTCTGGAAACAATTTCAATGATACTTTCTTCCATCATAGCTTCAAAGTATTCATGGTTGTTATAGTATTTCTTATTTGATGTGTCCAACAAGTATGATCAACAAAGCATAGTTTCAGATTCAAAATAAATTCTGTACCTTCAATTTTAACATCACATCTATTTCCATATCAGGTATCGAGTATCAATAGTAAGAATCTATCAGATCACCCTTTTGGAAATCCAACATGTACATTTCTAGTAGCTTTTGATCATCAATTTATACATAATTCAGTAAAGGTAATGTGAGGTAAATAAGTTTTTCAATTTGATTTGTTTTATCAAACATGGGGAGACTTAGGAAGAACAACTTGATATTTGTATCCTCAAATCCTTATGATAACCATTATGATTCCTTCTTGTTTCCTCATTTTAGTCTTAATTTCATATGGTAACCCATGTACATGCATAAATATTTATCTAATTTATTACCTACTCATTCTTATCCTCTAAGTTGTCACTTCATCCTTCATTAATAGTGTGATTGAGAGATATCCAAAGATATCATTTATGCTTAGATCTGAATATCATTAAACAAGAATCCAATAAAGAAAGTACAAGGCTAAGATGATATGAATGTTATTACATCTTTGCAACTAGATATAGTTCCCTTGACATCTATTCCATTGCATAAGGAGGCCATCAAAAGGTTAAAGGATGAACTACAACAATAAGAGCTATTAAACAACTATATAAATAATTTTTTGGGATCACAAATTTTTCTTCAAAAAAATTGGTAGCTCAAATATGAATAGCTCATACATCTACTTACATGAGGACATACAAATATTCAGGTGTGGGGGAGAAGATAGAAGATGTTGGGTCTACATTTTGAAGAATTTTTATACTACTAATCATCCTACTTTGATTGTATAATTTATGATTTCTTCCCTTTATCATTACCTCTCTTGTTGCATATTCATGGTATTAACTCCTTGAAATAATCCAAGGTGTTAAGTTGTCCGTCTTCTTAATTTACCTATTTTTGATAAGCAAATTAGATTGAAAACTTGTGTATCTATCGCTTGTTGTTTTTGTATATGCCACTTCATTTTTGTAGTAGACTCTATGTTCCTATAATATATTTTATGTTTTGAAGAGAATTCCAAGTTTCAAGGTTCCAACGGAACAACATACTTTCAAAGCATTCCAGTGTTCCAGAATTTTATTTTTACTTCAACAAGGAGAGTTTCTTCTCCATATAAAGTTGCAGAGAATTAATTTACAGATCAGTTCCTATAAACATATTGTAGATATATTTTTCTCTTCATTTCTCTAGATTAAAATTTCATTGATTTTAGAATTCTTTAATTTTTTAGAATTGTAGTATAGTGTTTTCAAAGATAAATCTTTCAACAGTCTTCAGAATCACCAAGATTTTTCAGTTCTTGTTCAGAATTTTAATATTTGATTGTTAGCATTTTATATCTTCTTTCATATAGAGATGGAAAAAAGGGAAGTTACAAATCAATTTAGTTCAATTCTAGAGATTACTATTCAAATTTTTACACTTGAAGATCTCCAGATCAATATAATCCCTGTAATTTTTGGACTTTCAGTAGTTACAAAGTTTTTCGATAGCTACCAGAATTCTCCTCTAAAAGTTTTTTGAGAAATTGTTTGGTGTTAACTTATTTTCAAATCTAGTATGAAGAGTATCAACACATTTTTTTATAGAATAAATGAAAGAATTTCATGCATTATATCATGAAATTCATCATCAACAATTTGAAGTTCTATATCGGTCATCTACAATTCCATATTTCACAATAGTTAACAACATTTTTTATTCAATAGTTAGAAATCAGAATCAACAAAAAAAAATCAACAGAGTCAAATTTGGTTCAGAATTCCCTTTCCAACATCCAAAAATTCAAGGGAATCCAAATCATGGTTGCAATTAATTAAATAGTCTATAGGAACTATATATTTCTATAGTGATTGCATATTCCTATAGAAAATTCATAGCTTTTCAAGGTTGTATGAATTCCAGGGACAAACCATGACTTGGAGGTGGTTCTAAATCATCATGATATGGTTTCTTACCCATAAATCGAGATTCAGAGTCATCAAGGCCAGTAAGGAAGCCAATTCAAACTTCAAAACAATAAGGGAACTGTGGCAGAATATTCTGAAATATAATATTAGATCCAATACACAACATCTCTTGCCTCCATGCACCAAAACTTGAAGGGAAAAATAAATTCCAAGCGAAGACAAAATGAAAAGTAAATGATAAGTTTAGTAACTAGCAAATTTAACTTAGAAAAAACAAGGTAAATGGGATTCATTTTTCATATTCTACTTCTTCTTCCTACAACAAAGATGCAATGTGATTCATATTTTGTAGCTAGTTGTTGTTGGATATTCTAGTATCATTCTTTTTTACTAGATTTCTTGTAGTCCATATCTTCTTCATTTAGAAAATAGTAGAACATTGGAGTTTTGAGTATTATCCAGCACACCGGGTTCAACACACATCCCCATGCATCACATCACAGATAACCAAGATGGAGAAAAATTAAAGGAAAAGGTAATTAGGTGAAGCAATTTCTATTTCTACTTATTATTCTAACTTAGGGAATTACATACATAAAAAATTTGAAGCTCTTTCACCTCTTCACACATTACCTTTTCTTATTACTGTTAGAAAAACAAGATCGTAAAGCAATAAAATAAAACAAAGAAGAGACACAATACAATAGAGACACAAATATACATGGTTCACCCAGTGTGGACTACGTCCACCAGAGAAATTGCTAGGTCCTTCCTTTATTATTATCCAGCAAATGAAAGGATACAACCTACATCAAACCCGATGTAACTTCCTCTACTTTATATCATAGTCTCCTATCTCAGAATACAATATTCTCCATGATCCATAGCCACAATACATTTCCCTCATAAAAGAGGGTTTCCTTCTAGGGAAAAAATCCCTAACATAACTTCTATCATCAGATCTTTGACCTTATAATGAACGATCCATATTTACAATGAAATTACAATATACATTTACAATGAAATTTTTCCTTCGGTGGATTTTCCCTCAAACCCCCGTCAGGGACCCTCTTTCCCCCAGACCCCAAAGAGGGGGTAACCCCCCTCTGCACTCCCCCATGTGGAAGAGTGTACAATATTCTGGGGTGTAAAATCTTCATGGGGTATAAACACGGTTGAAAACAAAGACCTATGAATCAGGAAGATAATCAAGCTCCACAACCAACAATCTCCCACTTGGAGACTAGTCTCAACAAATCCACCGTTGTTATATATGCTAGACTATGATCCTTCTTGGACCTGGAAAATTTCTCATCTTCATTTTCATTCTTGAATACCAACTCAAAATGAGCAGAAACTCATTTTCTCCCTGGTTACTCCCTTTGTTAACATGTCTGCAGGATTCTGGCTAATGTGTATCTTTTCCAACTTCAAATGTCCATCTTCCAATACGAATCATATGAAATGGTACCTAAGTTGTATATGCTTAGTCTTTGAATGGAAGGTTGATTTCTTTTCAAGATGAATGGCACTCTCACTGTCATAGTACAACCTGTTATTCTCCTGCTTCTTTCTCAATTCCTCCATAAACCCCTGTAACCAAATCGTTTCTTTACTAGCCTCTATAGCAGAAACATAATATGCCTTTGTTGTTGAAATTGCAACAACCTTTTGCAGTTTCAAAATCCAACTTACTGTTGTTCCACCTACAGTAAAAACATACCATGTGGTGCTCCTCCTACTATCTTTATCACCATCCATATATGTATCAACATATCTCTGTAGAACAATGTTTGAACCTCCAAAACATAATGCATGAGTAGAAGTAACTCTCAAATACCCGTGAATCCACTTGATTGCCTCCTAATGTTCTTTACCTAGATTGTTTATATACCTTCTCACAACTCCCACTGCATGTGCAATATTTGGTCTTGTGCAAACCATCACATGCATCAAGCTGGCAACTATTGATGAATAAGGGACCCTGGACATGTATTCTATCTCCTCCCGTGTCTTGGGACACATTTCCTTAGTTAATTTTAAATGGCTGGCCAAAGGTGTACTAACTGGTTTTGCATTCTACATTCTAAACCTCTCCATCACCTTCTCTATCTACTCACCCTGAGACAATGCCAATTTGTGATTTTTCCTATCTCTTGTTATTCTCATACCAAGGATTTTCTTTGCAGCACCCAAATCCTTCATTGAAAATGAATTAGCTAATTTATTCTTGAGCACATTTATATCTTGCATATTAGACCCTGCAACAAGCATGTCATCTACATACAATAGAAATATAATATAGCTTCCATTTTCTAGCCTTTTAAAATAAACACAGTGATCAAAATGACATCTACTATAACCATGTTCTGTTATAAACCTGTCAAACTTCAAATACCACTACCTTGGAGCTTTCTTTAGACCATACAAGCTCTTCTTCAACATGCATACCAAATTCTCCTTCCCTTTGACCTCATACCCCTGTGGCTGCTGCATATAAATCTCTTCCTCCAAATCCACATGGAGAAAAGTTGTTTTTACATCTAATTGTTCAAGATACAAATATTCTATTGCCACAAGACATAAAATAGTCCTAATTGAAGTCATTTTAACAATAAAAGTAAATATTTCATCAAAATCTATACCTTTCTTTTGTGCAAACCCCTTTACAACAAGTCTAGCCTTGTACCACTTTTTTCCTCCATCTTCTTCCTTCAACTTGTAAACCCATTTATTCTACAATGCTCTTTTTCCTGTAGGAAATTGAACCAAGTCCCAAGTATGCTTATTTACCAATGAATCCATTTCCTCTTTCATGCCTTGCTCCCACTTATTTTTGGTGTCTACCTGCATTTCCTCTGCATAAATAAAATGAAGAAGAGTATCATTCAGGGGGTTTACTTAACCTGGTAGATATTCTAACAAAACTTGCAAGAGTTTGAAGTACTTGTTGATCATGTTGTTGTACATTTTTCTGTTTTGGTACCTTTGGAGTTTCTTTTTCAGTGATCTCATCAAGCATTATGTAATCTGGTTTTTCTTTTTCTTGTTTCTTTCCCTGCAACTTATTTTTCTACATGACCTTCTCATTGAATATGACATCTCTACTCCTAATGATTTTTTTATTTTCATAATCCCATAAGCGACAACCAAAATCATTAATACCGTATCCAATAAAAGTAAACTTCTTAGATTTTTCCTCTAGCTTTGTTTTATTTTCTTTATCAATATGGGCAAATGATTCACAACCGAAAGTCTTCAAAAAAGAATAGTTTACCTTTTTACCTGCCCATGCCTCCTCTATAATTCTACCATCCAAAGAGCTTGAATGTCCTTTGTTTATTAAGTAAACAAAAGTATCTATAGAATCTTCCCAGAATTGTAAGGGAAAACCAGCATGTAATCTCATATTCCTTGCACGCTCCATGATTGTCCTGTTCATCCTTTATGAGACACCATTTTCTTGTGGTGTTCTTGGAACTGTCTTCTCTCTACGAATCCCATGGTATGAACAATAATCATCAAACTCTTGCTGAAATATTCCCTTCTGTTTTCTGATCTGAGACACTTCAAACTTTTTCCTGTCTCATTCTCAATCAAAGCTTTCCATTTCTTAAAAGTATCAAAAACATCATATTTTTGTCGAATGCAATAAACCCAAGTTTTTCAAGTTTCATCATCAATAAAAGTAACATAATAAAGAGAGAACCAAGAGAAGATACCTGATTTGGTCCCCAATACATCTGTATGCACAAGCTCTAACCTTTCACTCTTTTTTCTTTTCCAACTCTGAGAAATCTGACTCTCTTATGTTTTCCATAAACACAATGCTCACAGAAATCCAAATCAATTTGTTTAAGATATGGAAACAAATTTTTGTTGTGAAGTATTTGCATCCCATTCTCACTCATGTGTCCAATACTATGATGTCACAGTGTTGTATCCACTCCAGTAGAATCTAAAGAGATAGAAGAGTTATTATTATCAGTATATAAATACAATGTACCTACCTTCTCTCCTTTTTCTATCACCAATGATCCTTTGGTGACATTCCACACCTTATCTGTAAATATGGATATACAACCTTCACTTTCCAATTGCCCTGTTGAAATAAAAAATTTCCTTAGATCTGGAACATGTCTTACCTCTTTCAACAACGATTGGTTTCCATAGCTTTGTTTTATTTTTACCTTTCCCATTCCAACAATTTTGCATGGTGCATCATCACCCAAATGAACCTGTCCAAAATCACCTTGAACATAATATAGAAAATGTTACCTATGGGGTTTGGCATAAAAAGAATCCCCCGAATCTACTACCCAAGACTTAGAAATATTATCTACAAAAAGAATCAAAGAATCTTGTAACACATCACCTATTACATTTGCTTCCTAATTTTTCTCCTGTTGTCCATCTCTTTGTTTTTTTGGAGATCTGCAGTCTTTCTTCAGATGTCCTTTCTTCCCACAATTCCAACACTCTATATTTCAAAATATGGATTTGGATTTGACCTTCCTATAATTCCCGCAGTTCCCTGATCCCTTTCCTCTATCCTTTTGTCTTCCCCTGTTCTCCATGTTTAACACATTACCTGATGTCTCACCTGTGCTTTTCCGTCACATTTCCTCGCTAAGGATAACACCAACAACATCATCAAATTTTAAAGTGTTTGAACCAAATACATGGTTACTTACATCCATGACCAAGCCATTCCAACTTTCTGGCAATGAGCACAAGATTAGAAGAGCCTTGACCTCATCATCAAAGTCCACTTTATAGAACTTAGTTGATTAGTAACCATATTAAATTCATTTAAATGATCTGCAACAGACCCACCTTCTGAAATATTCACATTAAATAATCTCTTCATTACAAATACATTATTGGACGTTGAGGGTTTTTCATACAATTTAGCCAATGCATCCATCAGATCCTTCATTGTCTTTTCTTTCAAAATATTGAAAGCCACCAATGCTGCCAGGCTCAGTCGTATCATTCCTAGTTCCTTTTTGTTAAGAACCTACCATTCTTCATCCTTCATGGCCGACGACTTCTTTGCTATTCCACCCAATGGTAGGAATAGATCCTTCTTATATAAATAATCATCCATCTACATCTTCCATAATTGGTAGTTTTGGCCATTAAATTTCTCGACCCTAAACTTTCCATCTTCCACCATTGCTCCCACTCGAACCAGGAACCCTCTTTTCCTACAAGTTACCTTTTTCTTTGATACAAGTTGTTAGAAAAATAGGATCACAAAGAAATAAAATAAAACAAATGCAGAAATAAAACACAGAAGATACACAATACAATAGAGACACAGATATACGTGGTTCACCCAGTGTGGGCTATGTCCACCAGAGAAATTTCCAGGTTCTTCCTTTATTATTATCCATCAAATGAAGGGATACAACCTATAGAAAACCTATTGTAACTTACTCTACTTTCTCTCACAGTCTCCTATCTCATAATACAATATTCGCCATGATCCATAGCCGCAATACATTTCCCTCATAAAAGAGGGTTTCCTTCTAGGGAAAAAAAACCCTAACATAACTTCTACCGTCATATCTACGACCTTATAATGAACGGTCTAGATTTACAATGAAATTACAATATACATTTAAAAGGAAATTTTTCCTTCAGGGGATTCACCCCCGAACCCCCATCAAGGGACCGCTTGCCCTCGAACCCCGCAGAGGGGGTAACCTAATGCAGGAGCATCACTAACAAAGCACAAGCATGGAAGACAGCTAGGCACACTAGCGCATACTTTGAAACATTTTGGATTTCAAAATATCAATGTATTAATGTGATATCTGACAAATATTTTTGAGTTATGAATGTCTTCAATGAATGGAGGCTGAACCATCACGTAAGATTGATGGCAGAATGCATTTTTTTTTATGAATTGGATCGCAGTACAGATTTGGAGCTTGTGCTCTTATCTGTTTGACTTGATATTTATTGTAATGAGTGTTAAGTAGTTGATAGCATTCAATTCCATTAAGATAGCGTAGAGTAGTTGGAGGGAAGGCTTGAAGAGCACCTCTTTGTATAAAGCTTTGTAATTTTACCTAGTAGAGGTTGTTGATGTTTGTTATTATTGCAAATAGAGGAGAACCGAGCAGTATTTGAATCTATCTTGTATAGGTTAAGTAGTAGTGAAGAACAATGTATGTATGAAAACAAGTTTTAGTTGGATGAATATAACAGAGAAATATTGTCCTAAATGTGTGTTGATTATGTGCTTATCTGAATGAATGGTAGAATTTTTGTTATTGTTCAATTCTCTGTTAGTTCTGTTCTTGAATCCATGACTACATTTTCTTTGTTGAATGTATGATTCATTGTGAGGATTAGATAAGTTTCAATTGTTTCTTTTCACTGAGCAAGTGCAAGGTGTGCATAGTGTCAGCAAGGAGTGTGTGACCGAGTCTGTTTCGACTCAAAAGCTCAGAAGAGATAGTGAAACTTATATGTATGCAAGAAGTGCATCGATGTCCACAAGGAGTGCATGACCGAGTTTTCAGAATCAAAAGCTCAAGAGGACTAGCATGACTTCAATTATGAAAGACAAAATTGGTTGGAGGATGGTCGCAAGGAATGTGAAGTCACCCGCAAGGAAGAGTTGAGCAGTGAGCTAAAATCTGTTGCAAGGTGTGCATAGATCGAAATTTTGACTAAGTGTCGAAAGAAGTGTTTAGAGGAACCTGAGGGAGTTAAATCTCAAGAGGGAGAACAGAGGAAACCTTCAAGGGATAAAATCCTTTAATTCTTCACTGAAGTTCAGTGAATAGGATCCATTCTCAGAGGGAGGTGAACAATCCCAGACCATCAGATCTGGTAAAGTTGCGAGGAAGATAGTCGTGGAGTGCTTCGATACTTAGGATTTTAGAAAGTTGGGATACTTGGAAAAGTAAGAGTCGTGAATTCCAAATTCATGATTCAATCTTGATCGTTGATCACAATAGGGCATGTGGCAACAGATTTAGGAGTTCAGGAATCGGAAGTTCGGAAGTTGTGGGCGGAAGGCTTGGAGTTTCGCAAAGTCGCGAGGTCTGAAACCTAGAGGGGCTAGCGTATCTGAGGAGATGCATGGCGGAAGTTAATAATATTGGAGGAGAATGTTTCGGGAGAAGATGAGGGAATGATTCGGTATATCCCTGAAATCTGAACCGTGAAGAGATAAACCCATAGTCATAGTCGTGGTCACTTGCCGAAGAAACCTGTGTGTGTGGGTAGAGTTTTTTCGGGTGCTCATGGGGACCCAAGGAGTTGCTCTAAATTAGTGATTCAAATGATCCAATACTGAGAGGTCAAGCATCCCTTTGGAGGGAAGGGGATCTATGCCATAGTGGTATCAAAGCTAATGCAGAATTGATTGTTGTGAGCAAGGGAGACAGGGTGAGATACTCTCTTGGAACTATTGCAAGGCATGCAGTAGATGATAAATAGCCAGGTGAGTTGTGGATGAAGCGATATGGCCATTTAAGGTCAAAATCATGGTAGAAGAGAAGTCCATTCACAGAAGAGACGAGTGGAGATGGACCAGGAGCTCAGTGAAATCCGATCACATATGGAGAAGCTAGCATTCAAGATGCAGCAAGAGGCAAAGGTACACTAGAGGTGTGAATGGCCTTTAAAGAGGACATCCAAATGGCATGTTCAGAATTTTTTGGCCAGGGGGAAGAAACAAAGGTTAAGGAGGTGGTTGAGGAATGTTGAAAACCCTAGTCATAAGGGAAAGAGATCTGGAAAGGGTCTCGTAGATTGTCAGGTGGGAAATATGAAGAGGTCATTGGATCTTGTAAAATGTCAGGTGGGTAGAGGAGACATACCATATTTCTAGGTGGGAAAGGGAGGAGAGATGATCTCAGCTGAGAGTTCACAAAATGGGACTTTGACAGATGAAGAGGAGGCATAAGGAATACCTCACTCAAAGGAATATTCGTGTGAAGTTGTGAGCTGTGTGAATGAAGATGATGAGAAGTTGAAAAATTTCGTCACTAAGGAGAAGGATCATGGGAGCGTTCTGATCATTGGGGTAGTCGAGATATTCCTACCAAGTGGCCAAGGAGAGGATAGCATAGATGTTTCATATGCGACAGGAGGACAACAAGTTGAGACTGTCATGGAGGAGAAGGAACAGATACTGATGTCTGTCCCAACAGGAGGAGAACACCTAGTTGTGTTACTCACTCAGTGGGAATTGGAGTTAAAGGCACTGGAGGATTGGTTAGATAGTCCAAAACCACAAGGTGGATGCCAAGAGCTAGCCATGCCAGAGGAGACACACCAGCGTGAGGAGCAGTTGGTGGAAACTGGAACAGAGCCAGTCGAGATATTGACAAGGATCAATCTGTCAGAGGAAGTAGCTGAACGATAATTCAGTGTTGAGACTGCAGAAGTGGAAAGGACGACCAGAAGAAGATGCCAGTTGGGTTGGTGAAGTAGAGATCCAGAAGCATGGAAGATTGGTGTTGGAGCTCATGGACCGGAGTCCATGAATTTTTCAGCCAAGGGAGTATGATGCAGGAGCATCGCCAGCAAAGAACAAGCGTGGAAGATAGTTGGGTGCACTAGCACATATTTTGAAACATTTTGGATTTCAAAAGATCAATGTATTAATGTGATATCCGACAAATCTTTTTGAGTTATGAATGTCTTTAATGACTGGAGGTTGAACCATCACGTAAGATTGATGGGAGAATGTATTTCATTTTATGAATCAGATCGTAGTACAGATTTGGATCTTGTGCTCTTATCTGTCTGACTCGATATTTATTGTAATGAGTGTTAAGTAGTTGATAGCATTCAATTCCATTAATATAGCGTAGAGTAGTTGGAGGGAAGGCTTGAAGAGAACCTTTTTGTATAAAGCTTTGTAATTTTACCCAGTAGAGGTTGTTGATGTTTATTATTGTTGCGTATAGAGGAGAACCAACCAGTATTTGAATCTATCTTGTATAGGTTAAGGAGTAGTGAAGAACAGTGTATGTATGAAAACAACTTTCAGTTGGATGAATATAACAGAGAAATATTGTCCTAAATATGTGTTGATTATGTGTCTATCTGAATGAATGGTAGAATTTTTTTTATTGTTCAATTCTCTGTTAGTTCTGTTCTTGAATCCATGACTGCATTTTCTTTGTTGAATGTATGAGTCATTGTGAGGAGTAGATAAGTTTCAATTGTTTCTTTTCACTGAGAAAGTTCAAGGTGTGCATAGTGTCCGTAAGGAGTGCATGACCAAGTCTATTTTGACTGGAAAGCTCAAAAGAGATAGTGAAAATTATATGTATGCAAGAAGTGCATCGATGTCCACAAGGAGTGCATGACCAAGTTTTCAGACTCGAAAGCTCAAGAGGAGTAGCGTGAATTCAATCACGAGAGACAAAAGTGGTTGGAGGAAGGTTGTAAGGAATGTGAAGTCACCCACAAGGAAGATTTGAGCGGTGGGATAAAATAGGTTGCAAGTTGTGCACAGATCTAAATTTCAACTAAGTGTCGAAAGAATTGTTCAGAGGAACCTAAGGGAGTTAAATCTCAGGAGGGAGAACAGCGGAAAACTTCGAGGGAGGAAATCCCCAAATTCTTCACTGAAGGCCAATGAACAGGATTCGTTCTCAGAGGGAGGCGAATGATCCCATACCATCGGATCCGGTAAAGTTGTGAGGAGGATAACCATGGAGTGTTTTGGTCCTTAGGAGTTTGGCAAGTTGGGAGACTTGGAAAAGGGAGAGTCTCAAAGTCATAAGTCACAATTCAATCTTGATCGTTGATCGTAGGAGGGCATGTGGCAATAGATTTAGGAGTTCAGTAATATAAAGTTCGGAATTTGTGGGCGGAAGGCTTGGAGTTTCACAAAGTCACGAGGTCAAATCCTAGCAGGGCTAGCTGATCTGAGGGGATGTGTGGTGGAAGTTCAGAATCTTAGAAGAAAATGTTTTGGGAGAAGCTAAGGGAAGGATTCAGGATATCCCCGAAATTCGAACCGGGAAGAGATAAACCCATGGTCATAGTCGTGGTCACTTGCGGAAGAAATATGTGTGTGTGTGTGAGTGAGAGGGTAGAGTTTTTTTGGGTGCTCGTGGGGACCCAAAGAGTCACTCTGACTCAGTGATTCAAACGATCCAAGACCGGGAGTTCAAGCAACCCTTTGGAGGGAAGGGGGTCTGCGCCATAACCCCCCTTTGCACTCCCCCACATGGAAGAGTTTACATTCTTCTGGGGTGTAAAGTCTTCATGGGGTATAAACATGACTGGAAAAAAAGACCTCTGAATCAGGAAGATAATCAGGCTCCACAACCAACAATTACTTACCATACACATGCCTCACATGATTTGAATCATTGTAAGGATTCAAATTGAAATCACCCAATTATTTTTTTCCATTCATTACATTCACCCTTTTTCTCCCTTCACCATTGTCCTTCCTTTATGAAATTGGGTAAAATATAGATTCTAAATTCAAGTCTTGCATCTTCAAGAAGTATGTCAAATCCAATGGTTGAAGTAAATGTTTTCAGTACTTCTTGTTTTGTATCTCTGATAAATAGTTTGGAACAGAAAAACCTTTATTAATGCAATTCGATCCAATTAGAGTGTAGACCATTCAAGCCTTGTTCATTCTCATTCCTTATAAAAACAATAAAAATAAAAAAGAAAGAAAGAGAAAAGAAAAAATAAATTAAGAAACAAATTAAGAGCATAGACGAAGGAAAAAGGAAATGATCTCAGCAACAAAATAGGGGATTGAAGATTCAGAGCACATATGATCCAAGAAGCATTCATTCACATATATATTGCATGAGGACATGCAATGAATTGAGTGTAGGGGGGATGTTGAGCCTTAGTTTTGACATGTTTACAATGACCCTTTAACCTACTTTCACTTAATTCACCCTTCATATTCACTCCTTTACTATTCATATTACCGCATTTACCCACCTTATAAGGCTTTCACTTCATAAAAGATTCATGATGCATTTAATTGTTTTTTTCTACTCATTCCCCACGTTTTGATGTCTATTTAGAATATATATTGTGGATGCCTAACCGTTTCCAAAGTTTTAGCAGTGTTCATGGAATTTTCCAGTATTGTCAAAATGCAATTTTGCTACTGAAATTCTTATAGCAAATTATTTCCAGGGACAGTCTTTGCACATCATTTGCGAGCATATGAGGCAAAATTAAGGAATTTTGGGACATGGGTTTTGTGAAGAATACATCCATTTAGGTGACACATGAGCATATTTCTCAAACAATGTATGACAAGGAATGTATGGGCATGTTTTCAAAGAAGATTTTATTACAATTTCCATGACTTTTTGTAGTGGTCATTTTTAAAATCATTCATTGATTCACATTGTTGTACCTAGTAAGGATAAAATAGGGCATATGGGTTTTGTTAGTATATGCCCTAATACAATATTGTGTTCATGAACACAAATTTTCCTCCAACACAGCAAGCACGGTGGAAAATTCAAAACTCCAGGTCAACAAAGAATGTTGTAACAAAGCACCTGAATGACTGAGCCATCAAATCATATCTGAGAACTTTTTGCATCAATGTCATGAAATTATCTATACATGGATCATATAAATCAACTCACCAAGACACGATAAAAAAATATCGGATCTACAAATTACCCATGCTCTATTATCTAGTTATTTTGTTAACACAAATCCATAGGCTATGAATCTAAGGAGAACAATTATAATGTTATATATACTTCATCCTGGGGCCTATGAGATCTGATATGATATATAATTATTGTAATTTTTCTCTATTAATTCTTAGAATTAATACAAGCTCTAGTTGATTTTTCATCTTATGCATTATGAGTGATTAATTTGTAATCTAGTTATGTAATGTTTTCAACAACGTTATCCAAACCAGGAGGTTGCCCCCTGTGTGAGGTATATGTTGCTTAAATTCTAATTATATTTTCTTTGATTTAAGCAGCAAGTGTGATTTTGATTATTGTCATTCATTTTCTCATTAGCTTTCAATTCAATTTATGAATTTTGTTTTTAAATACTGTAGAAATACAACTGCACAATTTTGTTAATTGAATAAAGATTATCTCATTTGATTATAGAAACCTTCATTTCACATAAATGATTGAAATACTATAATATTTATTGTAATTGTAACTCAGTAGGTTAACATATTCAAGTTCCTCGAATCATTTATGTAGCTTCACATTAATTATGTTTCTATAGTGTTGCATTAAATTATTTTTTTGTAGTGTTGCAGTAATTTGTTTTTTGTAACAAAACAATGTGAAGTTTGTATTGCATAGTGTTCATATAGAAATTAGTCATAAATATAATCTTGCATATATTTTTCTTGCATCTCATAAGTCTATGAACCTTATATTGACAATTTAATGTAGCAGATTTTAATCCATTAAACTAATTAATAGGTCATCTGAAGGATGACTCAAATGCATACGCTTGTTTGGGATAAATATAGGGTGGGATTCTAATTGTAAGGATCATAGACGATGAAGGGAATATTAGAATGATTAAAATTTTATTAGTCCAAACTTACAAATTATTTTAGCTAAACTTGGAGAGACTACAAAAGTCCACTTGCAAAACCATAAACTTGTTAAGGGTAACATGTCACCTGAATTTGATTCAGTTATATTACACTTTGATATATTTGATATGTGTGGATACATATTTGTGCAGGATACAAGGTGAATCATTGCCAACTTTCCAATAGATAGGTGTGGGCCATAACCAGTGAACCCTTAATAGAGGCATGGAGTCTAAACAAATACACGGAGTCTTAATAGAGGCATAGAGTCTCTCTTTACATAAAATATGTGATGATTATGATTGGGGAGTATGTAGTGAGGTGGGACGACCTTACTCCCTAGAAGCAAATCCTTCCAAGCACAAATTTAAGCTAAGGTAACCCAAAATGACCCCATAGCTAAATTAATCAATAAAATAATTATCCACTTTGAGGGGGCTCTTGAATATACTATTATTTTATTAAAAGATGAATTATTATTTAAAAATATATAAATAATTATGAAAAAAGAGGCATTGACACCTCAAGGGGGGTAATGCATAATAATGAATAATTAAATAAAATAAATAAGAAAAATGCTTAATTTTGCATGAAGGGGCTAAGGTTGTTAGCCTCACTAGGGCTCTAAAAAGAGGGGAGGATCCATGGGCTTAAGGTGTGACCTAAAGTGTAATTAAATGTTGTCAAAATTCTACTAGAGAATAGAAATTTGAACTGAAATGGAAAAGGGGTCTGGAATGAATATGGCAATGTGGATATGGATGTTTATCAGTGGATGATAATCTCCATACTGAGCATATTTTTCACCAACTAGTTATGAGCCCACACAGCTCGAGGGTCTTAAGGAAATAATTTTTCCCTGAGTATGGATAGGAGGAAACTGGTTGGCACCATGAGAGTTGGTTGAGGAAACAATATGATGGATGGAGGAATGTTGGAATTGTGGGAGTTGTATTTTTTTAGGTATAATATATTTGGTTGAGAAATGTTTTTATGTTTTGATAGTGTTGGCTAATTTGGTCTTATTAATGTTTATGGATTTTATTTGAAAACTAACATTATTGACATGTGCATGAGAATTTTGTTGTTTTATCTCTAAATTCCTCCTTTGTATGAGCCTGGAAATTGCATTGGAAATCTGTTGGTATTTACTAAGAAAATATAGAAGCAAGGTTGTGGTAGCATGCCAACAATCAGCAAGAAGTCTTGGGGATAAGTAAAACTACAAAAGAGAGGTAAGTTTAATAGTTTAAGTTGAATTTATCTATTTCAATGTTCTTTCACAAATAAAAATAAAAAATGGATAGTTATTTTTACTTCATATAAAGATTTAATGGATGTTTGTAAAGTGTTTGGCAAAATCCTTGAATGAAAAATGTAGCCTTCATTGGGAAAATTTGGAAAGGAAGTTAGGAATGAATTGTTGTTTTTTTTAATTATGAAATTGTGAGTATTTTCATGGCCTGTAAACATTTATTTTACGATATGTATGAATAATTTGGTTGACTAAGCCATTGATTGAAGTACCATGGGAAATATGATAGAGTTGGGTTGGTTTCTTCTTATGTTGTTGAAGTTTGGTATTGCTTGCAATATGTTTGACATAATTTATGAATATGTTCTATGTAATTTTGGAAAAATCAGAGTCTTTTATTGTTATAAATTTTATTCTTTTATCAACTCAATTATGTGATTTTTAACCTAGAAGCCTTATGAGGGGATTAAAATTGGTAGACTATGTGTGTTATTGTGATTTTGATACAACGGAATTATAGGTGTTTCTGTTTGGTTTTCTAGTAACTTCAAGAAGAATCCATACCATTTGGACCTATAAACCTCATTTTGAGTCTTCTTATAGAGTTTTCAAAACCCAATTTCATGATCTAGGCAGTTTCGAGGTAGAGTTGGTTTCCCTGTGGGGGTTTTTGTCTGTAATCTCAAATGGGTTTTCTATGTTTTCCCTGAAATTTTCCTAAAGAATGTATACCCAAACTAATGTAATTAGATGTGTTCAATTTTTTTGTATAAATGTTTGCACTTGAAGTGTTTGATGAAAAATCTCAGCCATAAAATTGTACTCTTTAAATAATCATGTATTATTTACACTTGAAAATTACTTAGATATATATGTAAATGGAGCTAATGATACTTGGGTTTAATTTTAGACCCAAATATGAATTTAATTTAATTCTCTCTAAATTAATTCAACGTACTTAATTTATTCAAGGATTTAACCATAATCATTGCAACGGATTGCATATTGCATAATCGGTAAAATACCTCGACCAATTACTCGATTCCCTGAATATTGCTTAAAGGAATTGATAAACTATTGTGAGATATATTTGTACATAAGAAATTTAATCATTTTATCATTGTAGGTTATTTTCATGAATTCTAATGATTAATGAGTTAATGAAACCCTAATACTTGTTAGTAAGTGATTATGAATACTAGATTAACTCAAGGAAAGCTTGTCTTACATCTTGAGTATAATCCCTTGAAGGAATTTAGGCTTGATATTTCTTTTAGTTTTTCACATCGTACAACTTGTTATAATAATTAATCAAATGTATTGAATACTGGAATATGCAATATGTCAATTAATTAATATATTCCATAAGATTGATCATTACATGTTTGAGGACTTCGGTTCAAGTTGAGTTTACGAGTATTTAAAAAAATGTTTTATTTTGGAGCTTTTATTTCCTAGTTGTATTGGGTTCTTTGACATCATGCCAAGGGGAATTACATATGGTATTAGAGACAACTTCAACACTAGGATCTATTGGACCCATGTGGTCGTTGGTGTTTACATGTTGGTTTTTTATGGATGTTGAATCGTTGTGTATGCATGCTTGGATGCATGTTGGTTACAAGTTTTGTTGTTTTTGTGACTATTATATTATTTGATTATAGAACTACTAGAAAGGAGGAATCTCTCTCTATGTGTTTGTGTGTGTGTGTTTGTTTGATAAGACAAATTGTTGGGAGCCTTATAAACACCTTAAAAGGATTATTGTAACTAATCTTTAACTTAAATTGTATAAATTCTTGCTACAGTGTGTGGTGTGTGTGTATTCTAATTTTATATGATTCCTTTTCTTTTAAAGTTCCAATGTGGTATAACCTTGAAGTAGAGATATTGTTCTTATTTTCAACATGAATTAATTTCATGTTTGAGAAATGTGTTAACTCAATATTCATATATGAGAGTATGTCTTATTATTATGAGCTTCTATTGAAGATGACTTTGTGATTGGTTATTGATGTATGCATATGTTTCTTCGAAAGAAAACTTGGAAATGAGTATGAATCTTATATACTTATTGAAACCTATTTGTTTTCTTTCTTTCTTAATGAAGCGTTGAAGCTTGTGTTGCATGGACTAAGGTGAGGTAGCAAGGATGTTGTGAATGAATGTATGTGGTGTGTGTATGTGTGTGTGTGTGGGGTTAATGTTTCAATATCAACATGGTATGATCATGAGGATTAAATGATTCATATATTTCATTCACCTCTTAAGTAAAGTAAATTATTGGAGGTATGGTAAAGAACCTAGTAAATTTGTTATCCAACACTTGCCTTCAATTGGAAGGTGTGGATGCAAGTTCTAACTTGTGAGGGAAAGTATGATGAATGAAATATTATAGTTGCCAAAATCCATTTTTGCATTAGGGGATAAGGTGATTTTGTTGCAAGTAAATCTCATGTTCATGTTCTTTAAGCATGATGAAATTATCATGTATGGAAAAAGCACAACTTTGGAGAGGAATCCATAGTTATAAATTTTACAATCATTATTAGCGTATGCTTAAATACGTATATTATTATCATCAAAATGCAATAGAGAATAATTTTTTGTGTGCATAACCTTTGGAATGGTTGTTATTGTATCCAAGTAAACCTTTGGAATGGTTGTTATTGTATCCAAGTAAACATTTCGAATGGATGGATCTCATAATGATAGTACCACTTGTTATCTTTGAGATAAGGATAGAAATCTTGGGTATGACCTTGTAATTGTCCTTAGGTGGGAGTGACCATTGGGTCATCAATTTGACAACTTGAGAAGGAGATTGATTTTAACCTTGAATACTAAAACATCACAATTAGAAGAAAATTTTGGTGAAAACCCTATGGTAATTACGTTATTCCTATTGATTGTGGAATACTACGTGAGTATCCATTTGTAGAATGAGGGTGGGCATCTTATGACTATTAAATTGACTTGTATGCATGCTTGTTGAAATTTTAGGGTTTGTATATGTCTTATGGATGGATGTAAACTAGAAAGGATGATATGTAATGGTATAGATGTTTGAGTTTTTTTCCTAGACCAAATATTGTGCATGAATTTTTATTGATGATAGATGATAGATAAAAAACTGATGGTATGGGTTAATTAGCTATTTTCATAGGATGAAAACATGCATACAAAGACAGAAACCATGACTGAATATGGATGATGGTGTGATGATTTTTTGTGTGTTTTGGTTGGATATAAGAATTTGGCATCAAGGTTGAGATGTCATTAGTGGAATGATTGTGTTTCAGCGTGATGAAATTGATTTTCTAATTATTTGTTAATTGTAATTTCAAATAATAATAATAAAATTGGGAAAACTTGAAAAGTGTTAACTCTTAATTGCATAATGTAGATTGTGAATGTAATTTACAGGTAGTGTATGGGAACTAGAATAATATTGTAAACATTATTACAAATACATTCTTAATGGTGAAGAATGTATTTCTTATGATTTCTCGAACATGGTTTTGTATAATTATGCATTGTCATATTGTGGGCTTGTGTTTGTCTTCGGGCAACTTGAGCTTGCATGGATGTTATGATGTGGTATGTCTTTCATAGTGAAGAAAATGGGTTTAAACGATTGGTATGGGTTGCATGGTTGTGGAAATTCATATAATTGAAAGCTTAATGGATGGGTTTTTGTTGAATTAATTTATGGGTGTGGAATCCATGCTAATGTGTAGCTATGAGCAAAGTAATTCTTCTTGTATATAATGAAGAATTTGTTTCTACAAAATATCATGGGCATGGTTAAAAAATGATTAATTGTATGCACTTGAGAATTAAGTGGAATACAAATTTGTTTTATGAAGTTGGTTTGAGTCATGTGCTCTACTGCTTATAATATCAAATAAAGAAGACTAGGAATTTTATAATGAATAGCATTGAATGGTTGGGAATGATTTGGATGGAATTATTATTGGTATGAATATTTCACTATAGACAATCTATTTATGCTCGTGTGCTGCATGTTGTGTATGATTGATTGATGAACGATTGAATTTTTTAAGAAATGTCTAGAAATGACAATATTTTTTTTGAGGGGATGTAATATACGAAATATAAAAAGTATGAAAAACAGAAATAAAATGCTAGAAATGGCAGAATAACAACAATATAACAAGAACAATCACCATACTTCAAGGTGATTGTTCACGGGCCTCTTCAAGGTGGCAACCTCCAGTTGAGCAGAGCTCTATTACAATAATATCCAAGCTAGGGTTTTCATACCCTCAAATCCTATTTATACTAAATATGTCTATCAAAACAAGCATCTAGAGGAAGATCCTTCTAGAAGCGGAAGCTTCTATTAGGTATTCTTACATTCGACTTATTCTATTTTATGGAAAGGCCTTATTAATATTGACCTTTATTACATCTGAATATATTTTTCTACCTATGTGAGGGTTGGGACCCTAACATGTCCACTCCCTTAGAAACTACCTTTTCCTCAAGGCTTGAGATGTGGAAATTACAACAGAATGGTAGTTGGTTCCCAAGTGGCATCTGCTAGAGTTGTATATTTCCATTGGACTAACACTTCCAATCACCTTCTTTAAGCATGAAACATGAAAAATAGGATGCAGCTTAGAATGACTGGGCAAAGATAATTAATAGGCCACTTGTCCCACACACTTGAGAACTATATAAGGACTATAAAATTTGGGCGCTCGCTTCTGACAATGCTCGGCCTTGAGGGAATTTTTCTTGTAAGGTTGCAGTCGAAGAAACACTTGATTCCCTTCTACAAATTGGCGTTCATAGTGACCTTGATCTGCCTGTTGCTTCATGCAATTCTATGCCATGACCAAATTCTCTTTGAGGGTACAGAGAATAGCCTCTCGAACTATAAGCGTTTGGTCAACCGCCTGGACCTTCGAGACACCATGTAAGTATGAGAGAATTGAAGGTGTCTTTTTTCCATATACCATTTCAAAAGGAGTCATGCATGTAGCTATGTGGTATGAAGTGTTGTACCAACATTCATATAGGGGTAACCATTGAGCCCACTGATTTTTCTTTTCCAAGAAAAAACACCTCAAATATGTTTCCAAACACTTATTTACAACTTATGTTTGACCATTAGTCTGCAGATGATAAGTTGTGCTGAGATGCAATTGGGTGCCTTGAAGATTGAACAGTTCTTGCCAAAAATTGTTGGTGAAAGTTGGGTCACGATCAGAAACAATAGAATGCGGCATGCCGTGAAGATTGAAGACCTGATCCATGAAAAGTTGAGCCATCGTGGATCTTGTAAATGAGTGTTGAAGAGAACATAAATGAGCATACTTGGAAAGGTAATCAACAACCACCATGATGACTGATTTATTTTCCGATTTGGGTAAGCCTATAATAAAATCCATAGAGATATCCCTCCAAATAGTAGGTGGAATCGGAAGTAGTTGTAGTGTGCCCGGAGATTTGACTGTTTTTCCCTTGTTGTGTTGACACACATCACATTCAGATACAAAATTACGAATGTCTTGTTTCATGCCATCCCAGAAAAAAGAGCGTTTGACCCTATCATAGGTTTTGGTAAAGCCAGAGTGCCCAGCTATGGGTGTAGCATGAAGCTCAGAAAGTACAGTGGATTTAAGTTTGGATTGTTTTCTTAAATACAAACGGCCTTTGTATTGAAGCTCATCATGAAGCCAAGAGTACCCTGGGGAAGTTGGAGCATTGGACTGCAATTGTTGGATCAGTTGTGAACTTTTGGGATCATGTAGCCATTCCTTGCAGATGGCTTGGATTCAATCTAGTACAATGAAGGAAAGAGAAAAAAGGGATATGTCATCTTCATATTTTCGGGAAAGTGCATCCACAACCACATTGTCTTTGCCTTTTTTTTAAATGATCTCATAATCATATCCAAAGATCTTGGTCACCCATTTTTGTTGCTCCAGGGAGGAAATACATTGTTCCATAAAATACTTGAGGCTTTGATGGTCTGTCTTAATTTGGAAGCGTTGTCCCAATAGATAAGGGCACCATAGATCAATGGCATGCAGAATAGCCAACATTTCCTTTTCATAGATTGATTTGCCCAAATTTCTTTCAGACAATTGCTTACTGGTAAAGGCCAAAGGCCAACCCTCTTGCATAAGGACAACACGAATTCCTTTCCCTGAAGCATCACATTCCAATACAAAGGTCTTTGTTAAATCAGGAAGGGCCAGGACTAGAGTGGTGCACATGGTCATCTTCAAGGTTTGAAAATATTGAACCACGACTGGTTTCCAAGTGAAAGAGTTCTTTTTTAAGAGAGCAGTGAGAGGTGCTACAATATTTCCATAATTCTTAACAAACTTGCGCTAATAACCTGTTAAGCCCAGAAATCCATGCAATATTTTGAGAGTCTTTGGGTGAGGCCAGTATTGCATAGCTTCAATCTTTTTAGGATCCACCCTGACACCATCCTTGCCAACCAAATGACCCAAGTACTCGACTTCTGAGGCGCCAAAAGCACATTTAGATCATTTCAGGAAGAGTTGGTGCTGAGAGAGTAGATGGAGAAATCGATCCACATGGGAAAGATGGCTTGTCTAGGTTTTTCTATAGATGAGGATATCATCAAAGAAAACTAAGACAAAATGATGGAAGACATGACTCATGAGGATTTGGAAGGTGGAGGGGGAATTACACAAGACAAAGGGCATGACCAAAAACTCATAGTGGCCCTCATGAGTTCTAAAGGCAGTCTTGGGAATGTCTACCTCTTTCATATGTATCTGGTGGTAGCCAGAACGAAGATCGAGTTTAGTAAAGAACTGGGTGCCACTCAATTCATCCAACAGGTCATCAATGATAGGGATGGGAAATTTTTCTTTAATGGTAAGTTTGTTGAGGGCACAAAAGTCAGGACACATTCTTCAAGAACCTTATTTCTTCAAGCCCATGGCCATAGAAGAAGAATAGGGGCTCGTACTAGGGTGGATAATGCATGCGTCAAGGAGTTCCTAGACCTTTTTCTCAATTTCATTTTTTGGGGACAAGGGGTGATGATACAGACGGATATTGAGAGGAAGGCTTCCTGGTACAAGGGGAATGGAATGATAATGAACACCACGGGAAGGAGGGAGTCCATGGGGAGTGGAAAAGACCACTTGATGTTTAGAAAGGATGGATTGGAGGTCTTGTGGAACCGAGGGTGTCTATGTTTCTTGTATGGCATGGAGTTGGGAAATAACACCAGAATGACCTTTTTTTAGCATCTTTTCCATGCGATGGGAACTAATGATCTCAGGTGAACCAGTGGTGATGCCTTGGAACTTATATTGTTGGCCCTCGTAGTCAAATTACATGGTTAATTCCTTAAAATCCATGAGAATGGGACCCAAAATCCTTAGCCAGTATGCACCCAACACAATGTCACAATCGCCCATGTTGATAGAAAACATATGAGATTTGAGGTAGTATTCACCAATTTGGAGATGCACATTTTTACAATGCCCTCCACATTTCATAGAGCCACCATTGGCAATCATGATTTGAAAATTATTGACGGCATGGATGTAGCAATGAGTTTTTGGGCAATGTGGCAATGAATAAAATTATGGGTGCTTCCACTATCAACCAGAATGATGACCTTCCTATGCTTGATGTAATTGATGAGCTTGAGGGTTTAGGGAGCATAGAATCCAGTGAGAGCATTTAGGGAAATGACTGGCTCTACTTCCGGAGGATCTGAGGGAGGGGTTATGTCAGTGGTTTCAGGTGACTCAGACATAAGGGGAGTTTCAACATCCTCTTCTGAAATATCCTCTGAGATGGCCATAAAAAGCTTTTGTTCCTTACACTTGTGGCCCAGGAAATATTTTTCATCACAATTATAACAAAGGCTTTTGAGTTGGCATTCAGCGATTTCAACCATGGTCAATTTTTGGATATTTTAGTGGAGTGGAGGGAGTAGTGGGATTTATTGGTTTAGTGCGAGGGATAAAGGAGGGTTTTCGGTTTTGAAAAGATACAACTTGTTGTGCTTCTTTATCTCTTTTAGTAGCCTCCACCCAACTCTAAGGTCAAGCAATAAGGACATGGGCTCGAATCTCCTCCTTGAGGCCACTAATAAAACACTCTTGAAAAAAGGCATCAGACATGCCCTTTGTCTGAAAAGTCAGGCGCTCAAAAGAAGTTATGAAGTCTTCCATTGTTTCTGATTGTTTCAACTTTTTCAAATGGCCCAAATCGTTGGTGTCAGTGTCAAAGCATTCATAAAGCTTTGCCACAAATTGTGTCCAAGCAATATACCCTTGACGAGAAGTTTTTCTCCATTGCAACCATTGCCAACGTTCTTGATCTAGATGGAGAAAACCATACCGGAGTTTGGCCAAGTCATCTGTAATTTCATATAAAGAAAAATAATGTTCCATTTGGGTTACCCAACCAGTGGGATCCGAGCCACCAAATTTGGTCACATCCACCCACAGAAGGCATAGATCACGTTGAAAGTGATGGTGCTAAAAGTTAGAGGAATGTTCAACTTTAGTATCTGAATGTGGTTCAGATAAAGGGTTATCTGTAGGGATATGCATCTTGGTGCAGAGCATCGAAACAACATATTCAAGGTGGGTAGTGTTGGGTCCCAACAACTCCCCCTATATTTTTACAAAATTTAAAGGGCCCCTGTTAGAATCTTGATAATTATAATGAGCTACAAAATCAACCTTTTCAAATAGTTCCATACCTTGGCTTGCTTTGAGAGAAACTTAAGACATTCACTATAGTATGAAACATTCATTACAAGATTATATGTCAAAAATTAGAAACGAGCATAAAAATCCTAATTTAAACAAAAACGTTAATGTTTATCAAATGTTTACTTTCGTTTAAATTATGATTATGTGTTCTTTATTTTGCTCATTAGCAAGTTTGACTATTTTGAATAATGTGTTCAATACTTCATCAAATAATATCTTGGTTGGTTTCTCATTTTCATGAAATCATTTAGTGATATTAATTAATTAAATTATTTTTTCATTTTGCATCTCATTTCAAAATAATAATAATAAAGAAATTATCTATCATTTGTTTG